>JAPZPB010000273.1:0-53387 GCA_037952635.1 Bryoglossum gracile | reverse complement strand
GTTTTTTTCGTGTCGTTGGTTCTTGTTTTGTTTTGTTATTGTACTGTTGTTTTGGGTCGTTGGTGGGTGTGGGGCTGTGAGTTGTGAATGAGAGTTTGGGGAAGAAGGAGGGGGGTGGTGATGGAGTGATGGAGTGATGGAAGGGTGGAAGGGTGGAAGGGTGGGGGTGGTTCTGAGATTCAAGGTGAGAGGCGAGAGAGCTTGGAATAGAGAGGGGAGCTGGGGTGTGAGTGAGTGAGTGAGTGAGTGATGGGTGATGCTAGGTGTAAGTAACATAGATACCCAAGGAAAGTAGCAATCTATAAGGTGGCTTTGTTTTTTCGTTAGTTATATTGCTGACTAGGTAATATTTTCATGTAAACATGTAAATTCTCTTCGGTTTAGCTGTTAAGTCTTGTCTTTTCCCTTGCGTAAAAGTAAAAATTCTTGCACTTTTATAGTTCCTCGAATAAGTTGAATCTTAAAGGAGCTGCGAGGTAAAGATATCGGGATAAAGATACGCTACGACTTGCAAGGTATACTGTTAAGTCTTGAGAGTAAGGGTATTGCTCTTAGATAAAATATCTTTCGTAAGGACTTGAAGCCTGGGAAATTCATATGGGGTTTTGTATTTTGATTTAAAAAGTTGCTAGTAAGTGGATGGATGGTTGGAAATTGGTGGAAATGTGATATTGGTAAGTAGATCAAAGTAGCTGAAACAAACGCAGGCAAGCTCAAAGATACAAAAACACTAGAAGTAATATATCTGGATGTGAGAAATATTAGGGGAGTGCAGTCGGTATCGGCTTGTTTAAAGCTTACAAAGTTAGTACTTACTTGTATACCAGAGCGTTGGTCGGCTCGGCACATCCCGTGGTACGGTAAGATTTACTTAGCACGGCCACGGCCCGACGTCGTCTGAGAGCCAAGATCGCTGTGCTTATTGGCGGAGGTGGGGGGAATTATAAAGGGTCACGTGGCACCAACAGAGACTTTCACCAGAGTCACCAACAGTTTTCCTTTCTCCTCCACGGAACATGCCCTGACACCTGTCATTGCCAGTCAGCTATACTGATGGGAGGTGGCTGAGCTGTTGGGAAAGGAGCTATAACTATAATCCGGGGCGACCTGAGGGAAATAGCGCGTTGAATAAGGCTGACGAGCCGTGTCGATGAGGTGAGGTAGAAAGGTGCATTTGTGTGGAAAAAGCGGGCCTCTTGGGATGAGGTGCAGGTGTGGCCTCGAAGAAGCTTATGGATTCTAGTATGGGAATATGCCCAAGTTATAGTTTCGATACCAAACTGGAATGACTGAATCATGGAAAGTAAAAGTCCAAGAAATGTTTAAATGGAAAATCGGCAAAGACAAAACTCAATTCTTTTAACCTCTAAGATAACGCCATTCTCCTCTAATTTTACTTTTCCTTATCCCTTTACGCCCTTGGTCCAACACCTTGATTTACACCCGCCCATTTTACCAAAGTCCAAAACATAGTTTGTCTAGCCATGACGAAGGAGAGAATCGATGTAGTTCCAATCGATTTGTTCATTGATCATCAATTTAACTTCATTTGGAAGACGGCAGTTCCTAGAAAGAAATTATATATTAGTATTGTTTTTCACCTTTGGGCTTTGTTAGAACAATGGACATCAAAACTTACCTAACAAAGTCCTTTCTTCTAAGGGCCATCTCGTCAGAATTCAACAAGCGAGCAGCCGAAGTCATCGCTGCAAGATGTCTGTTTTTGGTGTTGGCAGCTGTTGCCCATTGCTGAACGAAACCGTCGCGGCGGGCGCTCAATTGTCTTAATTGGTGTCGTACTGAATTAGAGAAAAATCAGCATTGAACAACGTGGATACAGGATATAGGATCCAGGATATTAATCGGGGGGAAAAGAGAAGAAAGAAACAATCAACGCTGTGTTACTTACCAACGTCTGCAGGCTGAGGTTCCCATTGTGGGTTTTGAATTGCACTTATCTGTGCGTCGATGCTGCGTATACTGGCACCAATCCGATCAAGAGCAGCATTATCATCGTCAACTTTTCGCATAGCCGATCTGAAAGCGGCAGCATGGACGTAAAAATTGTCAACAGGCGTTTGACAGCCGTAGACACGTGGTACCAATTGGCTATTGAGAGTTCTTTGGACCTTCTTATTTTTCTTTGGAGTTTTTGGTTCTGGGGATTTTGCTGGAGATTTTGCTGGAGACGCAGCTGAAACTGTTGCCTTAGCTTTTGCTGGAGATTTAGCTGAAGTTGCTGCAGAAGTTTCATCGATCGCGGTAACTTTCGGTGCCTTGGCAGATTGCGGAAGTTGTTTGTCCAAAGACGAGAATACTTTTTTCTCGGTACTAATCGCAGCTAACACTTTTTCTGCCGAGGCCACTATATAACATATTAGATACTGTTGGGAAATAATCAAGGAAACGAGAGAAGACCTACGATCAAATGGCAGTGAGGTGATCGGAGCATTATCCGCGCTCTTTGTAGCCGAGGCATGAGCTTTTCCTGCGGTAGTCGCATGAGCCTTTCCTGCGGTAGTCGCATGAGCCTTAGCAGGAGTTTTGACAGCAGGTAGTGCTACACCCAAGGTACAACTGGCTGCACCCAACAGTACAATGAGAGCTGAAAGGCGCATGTTGCCGAGAATGAAAATGGAAGCAACGGAAGTGAAGGCAATGAAAGATGATGAAGGATGATGAAAGATGTTGGAAGATGTTGGAAGATGTTGAAAGATGTTGGAAGATGTTGAAAGATGTTGGAAGATGTTGAAAGATGTTGGAAGATGTTGGATGATTTGTTGGTACTGCATACCCAACAATCTTTATAGGTGATGAAGACCTCCTTGTCAAGCTGCTGGAGAGAGGACAGGATGGTTATTTTGAACATGGAATGAAGTTAGGAATAATCCCTATTGTCTCCAGAGCCTATCTCCAATCCTTTTTGCTCCTCATTCTGGTATGCTACAGTAGCATGCTAGTCAACCGGTATACTGGTGGCTTGGCCAAGGGGAAAGCGGATCTTTGAATCCTACGATCAGAGCTCGCGTGCTCAGAACTCGCGTGCTTAGAGCTCGGTAGCTGGGCCAAGGAGACAGCGGATCTTTGAATCCTATGTCGCTCCTCCCATCGCCTCAAGGATCGATCTTACTGTATAATCCTATTTGGGATTTCGCTCCAACAATACTCCGGTGTACTGTATATGATACCGCATCCTCTGGGTAAAGTGAAATGCCAAGGATCGCTTCCAACCCCTGCAACCAAAACCTTATTGGTTAGTCCTTCTGCCAGTGGCTGGTGGCTGGTGGCTGGTGGATGGTGGATGCGGTACGAGGCTGAAACATGCCGCCAATGATAAATCTTTATTTTGAGGTTACGCTATACTGTATGTGTTTTTAACCGACCCGGGATGTGGCTGTGTCTTTATCTATATTTATACTTGTTTTGATTCGAGGAGGAAGCGGGCTGAGTGAGCAATACCTCGCCTCGTCACCGCAGAATACCCACAAAATACCCCTCCATCTTACTGTCCGCCTCCAGCAACCTGAGCTTAACATTATCTTGAGCCCAGACCCCTTTTCGTCAACGCAACGCCCTGCTTCTCTACTGCACTGTATCTCTGATCGGAATAAAACTTCTCTCATTTACTGATACTGAGAAGACATATACCTTCGCCAGTCAGGCAGATACTAGATATCCACAAGCATCTACAAGCATCTATCGCAATGACAAGCGCCGCCGCAGCCTGTTCGGAACCTGGTTGGTATTCACGAGCTGTTGAACCATCACCAATTGCTAACACTACAATTATAGCTGGCTTCCTGGATATGATTCCGCCCGAAGTGAGAATGGAAATTTATAAGCTTGTATTGCCAACCGATACATTATTCGTCGAAGGATGGGATTCGTGCTCACCATCAATACATCTGTTGACGACCTGCAAAACAATCAATCGAGAAGCCTCTCCCATATTCTATTCCTCGAACAACTTCCAGATTGGTCATGTCACACCGAAACTTTATCCTCCGACCCACGCATTGTTTAGACATGCGCGTGAAGTTACATTTGAATGGGCTCCGCCGAAGACCTCCACTAATGCAGAAGGTGACGTCGATACGGATCTCAACGCTGCATTGCTAGGAGATCTTTACAGCTACCCAAAACTTGAAACTCTCCATATTAAAGGATACTGGTTCGGCGTGGATCCGGAATACCAGAATTTCCAACACAACTACCAAAAAGAAGGCGTTATTCTCAGCTATCTCGAGCACACTGGCCTGAATGCTCTCTTGGGACTTTCAAGGATTCGTGAAATCACACTTCATCATGTAGGAGGTGCTCCTGCCACGCAAACAAAAGATTTGGGGGCTATGGGAAAATACATGACAAAGCATCTGAAAGATCTCAAATCAAGTGCGTTCCATGTTAAGAATATATATCTTCCTTGTGTCTCAGAATGCTGACTTCTCTGTAGTTCCGCCTGTTTCTAATTAACGAAGAGGACTGGCCCCCGACCTCCACCAAGGATGGTCTTGAATACATTAAGCGCCTTATCTCTCGACTTTGCAACTTTCCTCAAAACTACGTGGTTTTGCGACCGCATCCGTATTGCGCCCCCCGTACTGTCCACCGCCCACATATCTCCGTTTTAACTGTTGCCCTGCAGACGTTGTGGAAGGACTCTGGTGGATCGAATCGGTGTCCGGAGGGGAGGATAATGGAGATTCGGAGCTTCTGATTGTTCACGCTGGCACTTCGATTTTGGAACAAAGCTCTATTGGATCAACAAGTTAGTATCCGGTTCCAGGGAGCATATAGATGATAGGGTAGACATACCAACTAAAAACTCCGTAATAAAGCTAAAAAAAAAATACATCATAGCCTTCATATGTCCCATGTATACCAAAACCGGCTCGAGCAGGCTTCAATTGTCATCTAAACAGACCGGAAATGGCTTCAACCTTCAATACGCGCCGACTTGAACCGTAGTGGCGAGGCATGTAGTCGGATCCGGTAGATAATGGCTTGAAGAAGCACCGCGGCTCTATCAAGAGTATTACGAGCTTGGAGCTTTCTATACTCTGACTTGCGTCGGCCCCAACCAGCTTTTGGCAAACTTGACTGTAGTAGAACGTATGCTCAGGGACGTCTTTATCATGCACTGGGCATTCTGGGCATCCAGTACACCTATTTAAAGTAGACCTCTGACAAAGAAAATAGGTGCCAAATACTGTCCTTGATCCGCCGTCCGCCATTTGATACCCAAATCACTCACCCATATTCCATTTCTCTAATCAAGATAACTTTCCTTGGTAGGGCTCCTGCCATTCCTCCAGATAGGTAGTGGTTATATATAGGATTTTCCGATATATGGAGACTGATGAGATGGCGAAGACTCTGTAGGGGAGAGTGCTGGAAAAGTTCTCAGGCTTTTCAGGCTCGGAAATAACTGATCTCGTGCATATACCAAGCTGTCCACTCAATACACCTTCAACCCTCGACCTTGGATTACCCACAAACACAGTCTTCCGAACAAAACTTTGAAAGGAGGTGATTGAAGTGGTTAATGTTGCGAGCGAGGCTACGCAAGATCGGGGGCTCCCAGCGAATGAGTTACACCCTAGTCCGGTTGGTCTAGCACAAGAAAAGCAATTCACCCGCACAGCCGCGCCGTTGAGATACTTGTCGACGAATTCCGAGTTTCCAGGAGAGTCTTGCCACCTTTCCTAAGCAGGCGAGCATCGAGTCTTTGAAGCGTTTTCGAGGCGCGTTCTACCAAGGCGAAAAGTCTCCGTCATCGAGGCCCGGGATACCACCGACCCAGCTCTGGTTACGCAGCTATTAATGCTGTTGCTTAAGGCTATTGGATCCTTGGTCGATATGCTGCCTAGATTAAGGGAGTGAGTGTAGGTTGATTTCAATACATAAAATACAGAGTTTTTGTAGAGATGACTATCGTTTTAGTTCGTTCTCCTTATCGCTATGACGTATCAGCTCTATCTTATCCTGGGAAACAAGCTAGGACAGGCCTACTACGAGCTAGAAATCGTATTCACATGGGGAGCCAACAGGAGATAGTCCCCAGATTTCGGATATTAAGTTGGAGGAGAGACTCGAGAGTCTGCAACTCTTAAGGCTTATAGGACTAAACTCTCGAGCCGCTAACGTATGAACTTTGCAAGGGGACGAATAATATGTATAATGGTTGCTGTGCATATAAATGATAGCGGTGGATCGATATTGCTAAGTGAATCTCCGGAACAATGTCACGCACTCGAAAGAAGCTGACCTGGCCCGGAACAGCTACGGAATTCCCCCACATCTACCGCTCTCTCGTGGGCGTAATTTCGACATCTTAAAGGTCATAATTATTTGCCAAGCCAGACTTGGTGCTGCATAGTTAACTTAGTTAAGCCTCTATGTAATATGTACAGTACATAGACTCTTCTTAGCAACTATGCAGTTCTTGGTTGTCAAAAAAGGTGAACGACTATTAATATAACAAAGTATCCTTTGCTCACTGGGAGAGGGTTCCTTACTATGAAAAATAATCTGCGCTCTCGCCTACAAACACAACTTTCCACCCCCATTGCTCAGTTCCTAGCTCACTCCCCCAAAAGTAGCTATTCATATGAACCTGTCTCGTTCCCAGACTGGCACAATCTCGTAATCCCGTGGCTTTTCTCGCTTTATAGCCAGAAAGGAGTATGCACAGGGAGATATATTGACTAGGTGCTGGACACTCCAACAAGTGAGGTGCTTCAGTTCTCGTTCCTCAGTAACCCGGAATTTTTTAAACTCCGATTCGGCCTGGATTTGAGAATGGCTGATAGGAGTGGAAAAATGTAGTCATCTGGTCCAGATACCTTTCATTCCTAGCCCCTCGATGAACACATCGGTCAACATAAACCCAAATTAGGAACCTCAGTCATGATGTCAGTCAAGTCGCGAAGAAGGCACAAATCTTTTCGGAATAGTCAATTTAAATTCACTATCGCGAACTAAATTCACCGTCTACGATCATGAAAGATCCACCAAGCTCTACTTCATTCCACATCCCGTTCAAGACGCCCATGTCCATCGCATGGCTGATCAAGATACGTTGCAGAAACGACCCCAAGTAAAAGCTTCCACCAACTAAAAAGAAAAATGAGAGCTGGTCAGAGCATTCGAGGCAAATGACAAGCATATGGGAACCAAGGCGCCGAGGGGGCTTCAACAGATTGCGAATGCCGATGCCAAGTCAAATTTCGAGATAAAAGACAAGGAAAGTTGAAGATCTAGGAAGCCATGTGCAAAATATGATGGAGGAAATGAAATCATTTACCAGCCACCACCACCGGAAGCGCTGTTCCAGGAGGAATCACCGCCACCACCCCAGCCGCCGCCAACAACCTTCTTTGGAGCAGGAGGAGCTTGTTGAACAGGTGCAGGTGCAGGTGCCTGAGCAGCTGGGGGAGGAGCAGTCCAAGAAGATTGTTGAGGGATGGCACTGTAAGTTGAACCACCAGGAGCAACTGGCGCACTGTAAGGGGCTGGCACGGCAGTGGGGATTGGCGCGTTCCAAGCAGGTTGAGCAGGAGGACCAGCTGGGATTGGGTTCTGAAGAGCAGCAGGAGGAGGGCCCCACTGAGCATTGATACCAGGTTGGCCACCAGGAATCTGGAAAGCAGGAGGTTGCGGCAATGGAGGAGGAGCAGTGTTGACCCAGCCACTAGTAGTAGCATGAAGTTTTTGAGGAACAAATGCAGGCGCAGCAACCCATTGTTGAGTGGGAGGTGCGTTGAATTGAGGAGCAACAGGTTGAGGAGCACCCCATTGCGAAACAGCTGGAACACTGGGCTGCTGAGGATATTGAGGAGGGGCAACTTGTTGAGCAGGGGCTGGTTGAGCGGACGGAGCCCAAGCAGGTGCAGCGACTTGTGCGGGTTGCTCAAAAGCAGGTTGAGTTTGATCTGGAACAGGAGCAGGCGCGGAAGCACCCCATCCACCAGAAGATTGCTCAAGAGCTGGAGCAGGCTCACCCCAACCGGCGCCGTCAGACTCACCACCCTCCTCTTCATCCTCATTCTCGAACTTGAGCGATTCGGCATTACCTGAGTAAGTACCATCACCATTAGCAGTCCAGCCCTGGGGCACATATTGCTCAAAGAAGTCGGGAATCTTTTGCTTGGTCTCAAGTAGAGTCTTGACAAGAAGCTGAGCAAGATCAGAGTCCTTTTCATTATAGAACGATGTTGCAAGACCAGCGTTGCCTATACGACCAGTACGACCTGAATGAGCACATGATTAGCTAGAACTCGAAGAATATGAGATTGGATGGCTTACCAATGCGGTGAGTATACTCATCAATGCCTCCATATTGAGGAGATGGTAAGTCATAGTTGATGACATGCATAACATTGTGAACATCCAAACCACGAGCAGAGACACCGGTAGCAATTAAGACAGGACTCTTGCCACTGCGGAAAGCGCGGATGGAATCCTCACGCTCGCGCTGAGTGCGGTCGCTGTGAATTGAAGTGCAAGGGATGCCCAAGTTGAAGAGATAATCATCAACCTCGTCAGCAGCGCGCTTGCTGTTCACGAAGACCATCGTACGAGCAGGAGGGGCAGCCATGAGAAGGTCGAACAGGGCCTGGCGCTTGACTGGGAACTCAACGAAGATAACATCCTGACGAATGTTCTTGGTTGCGCTTCCAGCACGTCCTACTGTGATGCGGATGTGGTTCATAGCCAAGTGCTCAACGGCAAGCTCACGAGCAATCTTGGGGAAGGTAGCAGAGAACATCAAATAGTTGATGTTTCCCTCCTCCTGATCTGTTGAGGAATGTTAGATTGGAAGAATAAATGCTGGAAGAGAAACTTACCACCGCCAGACATGATTTGCTTCAACTCAGTCTCCCAATCAGAGTGCAACATCTCGTCAGCCTCATCGATCACCATGTACTTGAGACGCTTCAAGGTCAAGAGATGAGGACGGTTTATGAAATCGACTAGGCGACCAGGAGTACCAATCAGAAGATCACAGCCCTTGGAAAGAGTATCAATCTGCTGACCAAGAGGGCCACCGCCATAGACGACACAAGGGCGAAGCATGGTACGGTAGCAGAAACGACGAGCCTCATCGAAGATTTGAGTTGCCAACTCACGGGTTGGGCAGACAATGAGAACCAGAGGCTCAGCACGAACTCGCTCAGTAACACCAGCTTGGTAAGTAGCAGGGTTGGGGCGAGGAGCGGCAAGCTTCTTGGCCTTACCCATCAACTTGGACAAGATGGGGATCAAGAAAGCAGCAGTCTTTCCAGAGCCTGTTTGCAACGATGAGCATGCGGGACTTCGACATGAACGTGGGTTGGTTACTTACCGGTTTGAGCGCAAGCGACAAAATCATGACCCTTGAAAACAGCAGCCAATGAGTATCTCTGGATGGGGGTAGGAACATGATAGCCAGCAAGCTTCACATTTGCCAACATGACCGGGTGCAGGCCAGCATCCTCAAAGCTCTTGACAGGCTTAATTTGCTCAGCACTCTCTTGAAGGACGTTGATCTCGGTGATCCTACATGCAATTAGTGAAAGCTTGGGTGGCGTTAATAATGTCAACTTACTCGCTGAAGTTGATACCAGCCTTGACATGGTTCTCGGCACCGAAGAGCATCTGCTCCAGCTCGGGGTGAGGAGGACCGACATCACCAAACTCATCGTTCCACTCGTAAATCGGAGCAGTACTAGCCCACTGACCAGCGGAACCAAACCTAAATGATATCAGCCCTGGTTCTTGGAAAGAGGGGCTCGGAACTTACTCTGCGCCACTGCTAACAGCAAGGGTGTTAGCCTCCATCAACTCCTTGGGCGTCTTGTTGAAAGACTCGTAATCATAGCCAGTCTTTTGGACCCAGCCGTGCTCCTGGGGGTTCTTCTGTCCAGTAGCAGCAGCGGGAGCTGCAGTAGCACCGGCAGAAACCTCGGGCAAGGCCGCAGCCATATCTTGAGTACCCCAACCAGCCATATTGATTGAGGTCAGAGCTGGTAAAGGATGTTAGCGTGGCGTGACGACAAGAAGTTGATGCGACGAGGTGGTTGAGTTGAGGGCAAATGAAATATAGATGTGTAGCAGAGACGGTGTATGGTTTATGGTGAAGGTAGTTATGATGGGATGTCCGTTGGGAGTGGGTGATGACACGGTGTTGAAAGGGGAAAGGACTAGTGAGGGTAGAGGACCTTCTGCTTGGTAGCAGGTGTGAGTACGCGGCTGGGACTTGTAAATGCCGAAGGGTGGAGGCGCGTTCAAGAATGAAGCATTGAAGAGCCTCGACCCAAAGCAGAGATATAGACGGATTGGATTGTATGGTTTGAGTGAATGGGGATGTGCTGGGGAAGAGGGAACAAATCAAACTTGAAGCCCCTTTCGGTAACGAGTACAGAGATCAAGCGCACAGGTCCGAGGATCCAATGTCGCGTCGACGTGTACGTATTGAGGATGTAGAAACAAGGATATAAAGAAGGGGTAGTTGCTCAATGGTGAGATGAGGTATGCTTGGATCTTCGCACAGCGAGGTGAAGGATTTGACTGTGCTGTTGCTAGATCGAGATACACGTACCCTGAATGATGATTGCAGTCAGAATGCGTGCCAAATATTGTGAACAGTGGTTGTTGGATTGATGGAATCAATGGAGATGATGAATGGAGGAAGATGAGGTAGAAGAAGAGTTGTGATGTTGTGTTGTGGTGTTGTGGGACAGGAATGGTTGTGAGTGGAGGGCGGATGTTTTGGGAAGGACCCGAGGGAGCGATGGGGAAGGAAGGAAGGACCGACTTACTTTGTTTTTTCAACGTGAATAATTCAAATTGTTAAGAGGGTGGATCTATTTCAAGGATAATGTCAATAAGATGGTCACCTTTGAGGGGGATATCGATGGAGTTGCGAATTTTGCAACGTCGATCAGGTCGCGGGGAGGTGGACGTATAAACAAGGCACAGGATGCCATGGAATCAAGGAATGACAGGAACTTACATGGAGGGATGGCGAAGGATGCTGTTGATCAAACCGCAAACGCGTTGCTCAACGATTTGGGAAAAGGTGATGTGGAGTTGGCAAGGCTGGTAGCTCGAGGAAGGACGCTCACCCTTAATGCTCTCAAATTTTGGCTTGGGCCAGGGAAATAAGCGAGCCTCACCGAAATCCAATTCTGCCTCGATACTACCTTCAGGTAGATGGTGCTTGAGATATTGAAACCTAGTCTAGATATTTACACTCTTGACTCGTGGCTTGGAATTGTTCTTACTCTTTCTCCCCAGGTAGAACATATCTTGACGCGATAGCACTGTCGTTGCGACAGAGACCTGCTCATCCGCCATCCATCGACATAACACTAACCACCGCACCATATACACTACTATGGCCTGATGAAAGCTCGAAGCGCTCCTTAGTCTATACAATCATCCACAGCAGCGCTCAGCTTGCAAGAGAACGCCCCCCTTCACCCCGAACAAACGACAGAGAGTGCACCGAGTGCCTGAATGCAGAAATACTGAGTGCCAACTTGAGGTCAGGGAAGAACTGGACTTCAATGAATCTCAGTCTACCGCCACACAACGCGCTTGGGATAGATACTAGAAGCTCGAGCTGAAAGGAATTGGAGCCCACTAGCCCAGTTGCAAGTTTGGTGGCATCTACACCAAGGCTTGGGCGCGGGGAGATGTTAGCACACATCGACTACAGCTGCCCAGGACACTCTATGGTATTAGGAACCCCCCATATATGCACGAAGTACTTCAGATGCAATGTAGTTTCATGTTGAACAGACTTGGTCCCATATATGCATGAGAACTGACTCGTATTAAGAATAGCAAAGAAACACCTGCACAGAGTCTTGATGGCAGGGGACAAACCAGCCGAGGTCCATTAAGCCTGTCTGGGAAATCAGATGAGATCAGAGATATTAGAATCACAACAGACAGTATTCAGCATCGAGTTGATCTCGTGGGAACGCACTGGCATCGGCTAAGGACACCCGCAAGTTATGCAAATATGCGAGGCACCGTACACCAAGTCCTATCGATACAAATCCTCCCACCAGGTATCTAAACGTACTGGGCCTAGAGGGAGGACAATGACAATGGCCTTAGTGTGCGACCTGATATGCTTGAAACATTGCCCATCTCGAGGGCGTACCGCATATCGATCAATGCTGGCCTGGGGTGTGGCTTGACGAATACGGCAGCAGAGCCAAAATTTTCAATGCAAGAACGTTAATAATACAACCAGCATATATAACAGCTCATGAGAGGGGCAAGAACTTTGTCCTTTAGTCTACTGCCAATGGTGCTAGGAATATCGCTCCCTTATTCGAAAACAACAGTGACGATCTGAAGCCATTCTTAAGCAAGCCGGCGCCCATAAAAATCCATTACAGAGACTTAGGATAGGTAATAATAATGAAGGCAGAAGAGGGGACCGGGCTTTGTCCCGACACATTAAGTCTTCGGGTAGCTCAAAATCGGTACCAGTAACTGCTCAGCTGGTATTTGAGAGATAAGGAGCCGAACTTGGGAGCTGAGGTCTACGCCAGCCACAGGCATGCACATCCCCTACTCTCCTTGAAGAGGATTTTCCCTCTTCATGCCTCAGATGAGTCATTGTCAAGCTTCTCGGGAACGGACTATCACCGAAAGAAAGGCAACAAGATCTGTCTCCCTCGCAGAAATCAATGCAACCCCAAAGCATTGTAATTTGGATTAAGAATGGAATTAGGAATTGGTTGGGGTAAATATCTGTTATATACTACTGCTCTCCGAATCTCTTGATCCCCGACACTTACCAAAGTCCTTCCTCTCTCCTCAAAGCTGTTTTAAACCTCAAATATCTTCTCTGAATGCAAACACACTTGGGCTCTGTTGTTGAAGGCGAGTTCAAACTTAACTGGACAACTCCTCGGTGTATTGTAAACAAAGGAGAACGGATTGCATCCGGCTAGAGGATAGCCTTCCGTCTTGTATTAGCGTGGCAGCCTTAGTCTTAAGGCTTCCAGGCTTAGAGGGGCGGCTAAACTTCGTGATAATAGCTTACCGAGTGGAATTCAGGGGCTCGATTACAGGGATTGGACTTTCATCCCAGTAATAGGACTGGGTTATCTTCCTGGGTGAGCAAACAGACTTGAATTAGGAATTAAAAGGCCTTTGTCTTGGAGTTCTGGAGTAGGCATATCAATTTACTTCTCTGAAGAGCTCGTGTTCCATTACATCGAAGATCTTTATTTACCAAGTGCAATTCTCACGAGAATTCAAACTTCAAAGTCATGGCTCGAGTTCTTCACGATTGTTCTTTATTCACAGCGAAATAGATTACAAGACCTGAGAGCACTCGTTTGTCAGCACCTTCCAAAGTGCCCCGGCTTCAGGCTCCAGCTTTATGGCTCCAGGTTGTGGTTATTCCGAATACCCGGGTTCGTCCTTCGATTTGTGGAGGGGCATTTACTTCCTGACTGTTTGGAGACTGTCCACAGTATGAAGGGTGTGATGTAAGACCATCTGCCAGAGACAAATTTTGAGATTTTACCTCAGTCTAGGGCTGGTGGTGAAGATTGGGAATAGAGGGAAAGGAATCATTAGCTGCGGGTTGGTAGAAGCTTTTGTTCTTTTGGATCAACGAATGGTGTCAGGGAATGATGATCTTTGTCTTAATCCAGAGTAATGATTTATTTGTTCGAAGAGGGAGGTGGCCGAGTTTTTCGAAAGCAGGGAGTGGGTGCTCAATGCTCTCAACTCATCGCTTATCACTCTTATTCCTTCTCTTGGCACCTTTTTTTTAACAGTCGCTGTTTTGCAGGCGATTTCAGTATAGGTTTCAGATTTCACGAGATCACTGACAATTATCAGGTCAACGTTCTGTGAAAGCAAAAAATAGTATTCCTCCCATCTCTCTCATCCCAGACTCTTAACTGCCCGCTGGCATATCCTTACCCTAACTCTTAAGCCTCTAGAGTTTATGCATCAGCATGCGGCTCTTCTGTTTCCTCTTTCTGCGCTACCTGCCCCTCAGGATCTCCACACTCCGACTCCTTCCAAAGCCACTTCCTAATTTCCGTACAATCTCCAACCATGTTCCACTCATCTCTCATCAAATACTTACACTCATGGACACTAAGAACCTCCTTTAGTTGCAATTGTCCTTCTCTCAGATACTCACACTTGGTGACTGAGACGAGACTGCAGCTGCAGGCTGAGAAGGTGAAGGTGGTTTGACGACACATTTTGCTCGCTGGTTTTAGATGATAGCCTTTTCTTGGAAGCTAAATGGATTGCGAATTGGAGAGATAGAGGTGGGAGGGGGAGGGAGGGAGTTTTATTGGTGGGAATGGGAGTAGGAATAGTTGTTCAAGAACAATGCGTTGTCTTGTCATCTTTCTATCACCTCACCTGAAGAATCAGTGTCCACTTGTCTTAAGCTCTTGTGGTTTCTCAAGCTAGGTTTTGGGTGGAAAAAAGGGTTTTAGGATTGAGTATTTCTCGGGTATAATGGTATTCAAATGGACATATTGACAGTACAGTCACTACAGCACAGTATTTAAAACAGTACTTTCTCTCCTGGAAAAGACTTTGTACAATTTACTGTCACTGAACGGAAGACCTAATATTAAATAAATATTACGAAACACTTTGTTACTCACGCTAAATCAAGACTGGGTCTTAGAGACTTGTATTTGAACTCGAGAAAGATAGGCATTTGTCGGTTAATTTATCAAGGTATCTAAAGCCTTCCTACGGAAGACTATCAAATCCAAATCCAGCGTCTATTTCCCCTCAAGAACTTTTTCTGAAAACGGGTTGTTATCGAGTTGTTCAAATTCACCCAGTTTCCAACTTTCCGTGTCCAGAAACCAGACCGTTTGATAATCTGACCGCTATTACGTTCCCACAACTGAGTCCACTTAAAAGTAAATCCAGCTATAAAACTGTAAAAGAGATAGAAATAGAATATTGCCAAATACGAGAATCGCAATCAGATTTCCTGTAATGCAAATTCTTTAAGCCCAAGAAACGGAATTTCTCACACTATGTATGCGAGAGCAAAACAACCGAGGCTGATCTCTAGAGACAGGTGTGATAACCACTGCAATATCTCCGCTTTTTGTTTTGTTTTGGAAAGGGAAGGCTTATCTAGGTACATCGAGAACCCTGGACAACCAAGCGGGGATACCAGTGGAATCTAAAAAACCGAGACTAGTACTCGAGATAAGTTCTTTAATTTCACGTCTACGAGACTACGAGTCTGCAGTTCTTTCAAAAAGCGTAATAAAATTAGAAAGGTTACGAGATTAAAAATGCTTGATAGTCCTGTCCGCTATCTCAAAGAAAAATACGACTTCTTTCTTAGCTATGCTCAAAAACCCTAAACCAAGTCCTCAGAATATCGTCTGATCACCAATCTTGCCCCTACATTACGTCCAACTCTCCCATAGCTCCTCTTCCATACCCTCATCCTGGGCCCTCTGTTTCCCATTCAACTTCGTATTCCCTTCCGCCTCCTGCAACGCCCTCCTCACCTTCTCCTCCTCCGCCAACCTCATTTCCTCCTCCCTCATTTTCTTCGCCTCCTCCCTCCCAAGCTCCATCATCGCATCCTCCTCTTCCTTCGCTAGTCTGTTCTCCTTCTTCTTACTCTGCCTCAACAATCTTCTTTTCCCCTCTGGACACACACTTCCCCTATCACACCGATCTCTAATCGCCTTACAATGTCCTTGCACCTTTATCTGATCGCCAACAAAAGCAGTACACGTGGAGAGACGCAGGAGGCCTGAGTTCCAGGACTTGGCGCGGATAGAGGCGCGGAGGAGAGGGCACAGGAAGGTAGGGACGATGCGGCACTTGCAGTGCGTAAAGGTATAAACCGTTTCCGTGCACATGATTGCGGTTGGAAAATAGCAGTTTACGTTTGGGGTTTGAGTTTTGGCTCTTGATTCGTTTTTAGTTGAGAGAGGAGAGTGGGATTCTGTGGCGAATGTGAATCGGGATGAGGAAGAAGGGATTGGATCAGAGTTTTGTAGTGGTATATATATTGAAGTAGAGGTGGAATTAGAACGAGGCATGTTGTTCTGGAGAACAGGACTTTAAACAACAATTTCGAGGAAACATAACTTACCACGCTGCAAATGTTCTCATGTTGTCACTACTGGAGACATGGCTCTCTTTCAGAAAACACTTAAACCAGAAGGATCTTTATGTTGAATATTCTGAACACTGCATGATGAGGTCTCAACAGTCACTAGACAGCCAATTTCCCCTGAACATGGAGACCGGAACATTACCCTCTCAACAACTACGCGAACCACCCTCTGGATATTGAGCAACAATACTCCTACCAGTATTTCCAGTAGTATTATCGGTATTGTATACTTCTGGTATTATACGTACTTTACCTTTATGGTATGGTATTCAAAAGTATAAGTACGCAATCCACAATACCTGTTGTTTGAAAGCAATACGAAAGTATTAAATATATCTCAAAAGTATACTTTATATAATAGGTTAAATCCCGCTTTTTATTTTAACGATATCGTAATAATATTTAATTTTAATATCTAGTTTACTTTACTTTTCGTCTCTTCCCTCTTTTTTATAGCCTATTTTCTTGCTCTAAATCGTGTTAATATTTTGCTAGACATTACTGCTTTTGGGCTATTATTTTTTTAGTCCGGACCTTTCTCCGTGCATATATTTATCTCGGCAATATTACTGCGGCATAGTTTCTATTGTAATAGTATCTCTTGCAAAATACCTTTTCTAAATGTCTCCAAAAATACCGGAAGTAATATTACTAGAAACACTGACTCCTACTCCATACTCTCCTCTCCACCCCAATACTTGCCCCCTATTTCAGAAAAATCATCAAGTCTCCTGCTTCTCCTCTTCCACTACCCTCCTCTCCTCCTCATTCTTCAAAGCACTCTTAACTTCATCCTCCAGCGCCAAGTTCCCCCGCCCCGTAGCCGTCGGCTCAAAAGGCGGAGAAAGAAGCGGACTCAATATCACCACTACCTCTTCCTCCCCCTCAACTCTCTTGCTCTTATGATCTTTGCCTGTCGGGTCTGTGACTTGGATTTGTGGTGGGGGTACTTCGCCTACTTTCCGGTTCTCTTCTTTCTCAGCCCCAATTTGCTCTTCTTCACTCTGAAACTCGATGCAGTCTTCCCCTTCGGCAGGAAGAGCAATTTCCAGCGGACAAGTCGTTTTCTGGAACCTAAAATACCCCTTTCTCGTCTCCTTACAATTACCCACAACTTCGACCACTTGATCCTTCGTTTTAATCGAACACCACCTAACCTCCAACAAATGAGTCAAATCCTTCTGCTGGCCCCTAAGAATATTGCATTTTCTCGAGCGTGTAAGTGTGCAAGGGCAAGTTGTGAATGTGTAGATTTGTTGGTTGCACATTGTAGAGAGGCTTGGTTCGAAGCTCAACTCCAGCTAGGGTTTAACGAGACTATATATGTGTTGCAGGTAGTAAGGATCGATGTTGAACACCAACAATTGAACCATATGCAACATATGTAGATCTATAGCGATTGGTAGAGACAAAAGAGCCAAGGTGAGGAGGATTTGAGGACAACTGCGTATTTGAGACCGGAAGGTCAAAGAAGGATGTTTCGGGAGCCTTTGTTACTAGTTTCGAACTTGGGAATTACTCGAATAACTCAACTTCCTCTGAACAAAGAATTTTAGTAACAGCTTTTCTTCAAGGAAAAGACTTTTGATCATTCGAGTTGATGGATTCAAACGTTGAAATAGACAGACATCTTCGGATTCGAATTGTTCGGAATTGAAAGATTATAGCTCTTGTAATAGGACAATCATTGGCGAATCTTGATGTGACTTGAAATATTTACAAAAGTTTAAGAGATGTCTACAAGCAGAGCCCAAAGCTGCAAAGTGGGATGGAAAGAAGGTCCTAGTGACTAGTAAGACTTGATCGGAAAGGCCTTGCCAGCACGCAAAGAGAGAAGTAAGTTTGTGCAAATCGATTAGGACTTAAGTGGAATATGTACCTCAACGCCATATCTCTAATGCATCTCTCTTATCTGAACGCCGACCATGTAAATCTACCGTCTCCAGCTTCTATATCCTACAAATCCTCGCTGCACCACCTACCCCTCGAACACCGAATGCTGCAACTCAACCCCAAACTGATCCTTGGCCAGAAACTTCATCTGCCTCTCAATATCATCTTCCATGCCCCCACCCCACCCTAACAACTGCCTCATCTTACTCGCATAAAATACGATATCGCTACTCAACAACACAAACCTAAACAGCAAATGCCTCCACGCATTCACGAATCTCTCACTGAAACTCAGATCTTTACTATCCACCAAACTCCTGCTCGCCCAATTGCCCGTCATCTTAATTCTGTTGACTGGGGAGCCTAAGAATTGGTTGTTGCCTTGGACAATTCGCATATTGCGGCCAATGAAGAGCAGTTCCCGGGGGAAATTCTCTTCTTCAGAAAGGATTTCCCGGATTCCTTGGCGCATGCGGTTTTGGACTTCCCAGTGGCGTTCTGAGGCCGTTTTGCCTTGCAATTCACCTGTGATCCTGTTTTTCGTACTGCTATCTCCCCCCTCGTACGGACGCATAAGCGTAGCGCTCGCGAACAAATCCGGGGCTTTGACGCCCCATGCAGAAGTGATTTCAGAGAGGGTAGCGTTGTCAAAAGTCATGATGGCTTTCCAGAACTGGCAGTATTGGTGACGAAACTTAGGAGTCATGGAGACGTAGAGACCGTGGTCGATGAGCACGAGTTCGGGTTGGCCGGAGGGGAGGCGGCGGATGAAGATATTGCCCGGGTGCGGGTCGCAGTGGACGAGTCCCCAAAGAAACATTTGCGCCGAAAAAAGATCAATCATGGTTGTCATGACGGATTTGAGGGAGAGGCCGAGACCGCCTTTTTGCGTGCGGCCTTTCCATTCGTTGCGGTCGGGTTTGAGGAAACCGGTGCCGTCGTTGAAACGGACGGGGCCTTTTGGTTCTGAGAGGGGGTTTCCGTGGGCTCCTGGAGAGCCTTTGCCATAACCACCATACCAAGGTCCGGTTAGAGCTTCTTTGTCCCAGAGACGGACACCTTCGATCCACTCGGTGGTCATAATTCTCTTGGAAGAAAGGTCTCTGTAGACGGCTGGGATGTAAACTCGACCACGGAGACGAGGTTCGCCAGCTACGAGTGCCGCCATCTTGGAAGAGTTGTCAGCCTCATTGACAAAGTCAGTCTCCAACATAAGGCGTTCAGCTATGTAAGGCACAAGACTGTAGAACGGTAAGTCGAACCAGTAGGTGTAGACCTTCATAACCACCCTAAGAAGTCAGCTACATCGAAAATAGTCGCGAGAAATCCTCACTTAAAAGCCCACAAATCCCACCCAACCTGTGAAGCAATCTCCCTCTTCTGGACCTTAATAGCTACCTCCCTACCATCCGCCAATCTCGCCCAATGCACCTGGGCCACACTCGCACTGGCCCTCGCCTTCTTCTCCATAAACCCCATCCCCGGCTCATTACTAAAGCTCACACCAAAGACCTCTTCCGGACTCCTGCCCCCAAAGTCTTCCCTAATAACTCTCTCTACATCCGCCCATCCGTTCTGCGGCGCATCGTCGAACATTCTCGCGAACATCTTTTGGAATTCTGGGGGTAGGACGGCGCTTTGCATAGCAATAGCTTGGCCAATCTTCAGGTAGAGTCCGCCATTTTGGTGGAGGAGGTTGAACATCCGCTCTGCATTCCGCCGGTGTAGGTCGACGATATCTCCGCCGAGTAAGGGGTCGGGCCGGAAGTTGAGCTTGTAGTCTATGGCTACCAGTATACCTAAACCGAAAGTTCGGAGGGATCGAGTTACTGCGGCGGCGTATAGTTGGGTGTCAATGAGGTACAGAGATCCTCCCACAACAGTGACATAGAGTAGTCTTCGTCCCCATTTTATTGAGCGGCGATACTGCTTTGCTGGTGCTGCTTTTCCGAGAGATTCGGGGGTAGGAGGAGTGAAGGCTTGGAACCTTTGGCTCTGCATAAACCGTCGTGGTACTTTGCCATTGCTAGAATTCGAGACTGCTATTGAGTGTCGTATGCGGGGCGTGGGGCGAATGGTATGTACTGAGCGAGACCACATTGAAAGGACTTGCAGCTGTGATTTCCGGCTTCCGAGAGCCCTTGTGTGTTTGGTTGATGCTCTAACATTGTGCGAACATAGTCCTGCTATGCGCTCGAACATTGCTTCGTAGATGTAGCAGATACATCAAGAAAATCAAAAAGTCTCTATCAACGAGTACACTTGCGCAGTGGTGAAATTACGGACGCCGTACAAACCTTATATCCGAGCCGTCGGGAAACAGCTCGGTTACGGTCGTCTTCTCCGAGACCTTCCGGTTACCCTTAGAGCAGTTACCCGAGCCGAGAGCTCCATCCACTTAGGAAGTCAACCTCGCTTGAGAAATTTAAGCCGTCCAAGAGATTGAGACGGTTCGAGGTACCTAAAGCTTGTTTGAAAAATACATGCTGCATGCCATTGTCATTGTGGTAGCCGGAAGCAAGGCTGTGATGTACTGTCTGAGTGTTATAATTCACTGTCCGGAACTCGTGCTCGTAAGTTCGTCTCATGAATCTGCACGATGGGGGGGTCAACTGCAAAGATAAGTCCACCACTCTGTCAAGCTACGATTCATAATTCTCCGCAAAGTGCAGATGGGTTTGAATGAACCATTGAGCCTCACGACGTCTAGTATGCCACCCTCCCAGAGTACTCGTCTCTGGTTGGTCAGCGACACGCTTTTGCCATCGGCAACTCAGTTGAAACGAGTTTTAAGTGATCAAAGCTATTTTTGCCTCCTCGAACAATGCCTTGTTTTCCAAAAAAATAAAATAAAAAAGATCACGAAGGATGAAATGCCCTGATGTTGACTATGAAGGTATATACAGTAGCAGCAAAAAGAGCAAGACTATCGTCAGAAGTAAGGAGGTTGGCGGGCTGCAAACGGGTATTGTGATATCAAAAACCGACATCACCTACGAAGCAAACCAGATGATAGCTCTCTCTCTCTCACTTTCTCGGGATCCTGGATGCAGATTATTCTGCTTATTATTCTGGAGCTTCTCAAATTTAAAGCGTAAGCTCCGCATGCCACGCAGCAGCAGATATTGATGTGGACTCTCGCATCCCGATGGGTGTCTGGATGGCGTCGGATGATTGAGAGATGAGAAGGGGCCTGGGTAACAATGCACAAGTATAATCCTAGCAACCCCATGGTCCCAAAACGGCGGGCATATTCAGGTTGAAGTATGCCACTGTATGCCTTCATAGGTAGGGGGAGGTGATGTAGAGTAATATCACTCTATGTACGGAGGTACAGTACTGTACAGGGACAGGTCCCGAAGAGGACGGAATCTGCAAAGAACCGGCGTGCCTCAGCTGGTGATGTATAGGAGAACTTGAGAGGAGATCGATCTCCAGATGGGAAGCTGGAGCTATCTGCATATGATCTCCGCTACAAGAGCGGTTCGCAGTAACAGTAAAAATGAAGCACAGTGGATAGGACGTTACATGGAAGGCTTGGTGATGGTGTTGCTGGAAGTGTTACGGAAGCTGGTGTGGTTCCGGTTGAGAAATGTGCGCCATTCAGAACAACACGGTAAAATTGTAAATGCAGCGAGAAGCGTGGGTAAGGTGTCTCGATGACCTCGATTTGTACAGTAGAGACTGTACGTAGGTACGTACGTACAAGTAAGTTAAGTTTTGTACTGTACCTTGTCCAATATAAATCTGTTTTAGCCGGGGTTTATACCTGGTAATCAGGGAGTGTGTACTGTACATGCGTTTTTTCCCAGTATGGCTTCGACGCGCCCCCGCAGGTAAAGACAGGTCTACAGCTAACAGGGTACGAAGTACAAACTTTAGCTGTTTACAGTACCTCCGTGGAGTATGGGCTTTGGGGCATTTTGGAGGCGAATAGAATAGACTTGGACTTGACTCATGGGTTGAGAACTTGGGATGCCACCAGTCAGTACTCGCTGACCACAATGCTACTTCACTACCGTGAGTACCGATCCGTACGACTTGACTACAATTGCGTAACTAGGAAGTTGGAGTCGTCATACACACATCCATCTTGTATTCTCGCCCTCTGCTCTTTAAATGACCAAGTTTTCGTTGACGCTTCTGGGGAACGGCGTGTAAAAATCGTGGCTGAGCTGCTGCCAGTTTGCCCGCCGCGAGTCCCCTCCCCTATCCCACCCCACCCCACCCCCTTCGTCTCACTCCCAGTGCCTGCACGTTTCTCGTCCGCTTTGTAAAACGAAACCACAGCAAGTCAGAGTTCGATTGCAAGAAATTCGAGACGTCCAAAGGCCAAACTCGGGGCTGGCCAGGCAGGATCGACTCGAGGACGAGGACAAGGAAAAAGAAAAGGAACAGGAACGCAGCCAGGACTCGGGAGACCACTGAAGGGGAAGAGAGGAGAGACTTCTCATTTCCAGCTAAAACATCGATATTAGAGCAAATTACAATCAATGGGCCAGGTACTCGAGCAGAACTAACGAAGTAAGTACTAGACCACCATTACTGTAGGTAGGTACAGTACAGTACTTTGTGCTACGTAGCTAACGAGTAACGTCTTCTTTTGTGTGGTCTGAATCTAAGAGCGCCCACTCTTCTCTACAGTATTTGCCTTGCTGGGCTTCTCGGCCTCTTCTCGACACCCTTCTCTTGTTGCTGGGTCACGGCCGATTGGAGGATCCGGACGGGAACCTGACTACCGCTGCACTGCATGAGGATTGAGGTGATCGAGAATTGAAAAGATCGTTTTTAGGCGTTTCGATTTAGTCCTAGCCTGCCAACCGTCCCTCGCGTAGGCGTCCTCGTAGCTGGAACACTGCAGCCAGCGAGGGCACAGCAACTCGGGACCACCCAACCCCAACTCCAACCCCAACCCCATTCAAGTTCCAACTCTCACGATAGCCTCCAGCAGCTGCCAACTTCTCCAACCACCGTTTTACACCTCCAGCATACGATATTTTCCAATCCCTTCCCCCTCACGATCGATTCGCGCCTTCATACGTCAATGCGACACCACAGTACCCACCAGTATCGAATACAGTACCAATGCCGCTCCAGATCTGAGACATCACTACATTCCTACGACACGATATCGCAATATTGACTGTCGCATTAAGGGATATCGATTCAATTGCAACGAGCCCGCGTCTTGAGGACGCCGGCGCCCATACATCCTTCGAAACGGCGACCTTGCTGCCTTCACGATGTTGAGACCAGCGACACCTCTGTCGGTGTTGCTGTTCGCAGCATTCGCATTACTCTTAATATCGGTGATCTCGACCCCAATCATCAAATCAATATCCTTGGCTTCATTTAATGGCGTTGATTTTGGAGTGTTTGGATTCTGCCAGGGGTCAAAATGCAGCAATATAGAAATCGGATACAATACTGGTAAGTGGTTTTGGACTTGTCAAGCTGCTGCGGGAGATCAACGACCTGGTCCTAAATGGCAGATGCAACTTCAGTGTTGATCAACTCGAGGGATGAGGCTAACATGATACTTTTACAGCAAACTTATTCTCCGATTCCCAAGCCGCGACTTTCGACCTTCCAACTGCTACAAGAGCGACTTTGTCTGCAATTCTGATTGTTCACCCAGTCGCAGCACTCTTCACCCTTATCATGCTCATCATGGGATTATCAGCGCACTTCCACGCTCCCTCCCATTCACCTCGATACCTCCTCGGAGTATTCATCCTCAGTATCTTGACCTTAATCCTCTCGCTCCTGGCCTTCCTGATCGATGTCCTCCTTTTTGTACCGCACATGGCGTGGGGGTCATATCTTGTTCTCGCAGCTACGGTTCTGATTGCTGCCAGTGGCATTGTATCTTGTGCAATGCGTAGAACACTGGTCAGCCGTAAAGCACGCCAACGTAGAATTGCTGAAAATTCGGAAATGAATGGAGAGAATTTCTACAATCGACAAGGAGCAGAGCCTGTCTCCCTTCCGCCTGAAATAGGACTTATCAATAACGGCGCAGTCAGTGATAAGCCTGCCTTTGCTACCTTCGAGATGGCGAAGAAGGATCCCGAAAGAACGAGTGATGAGAGGATACCTTTAACAAACAGAAGCCCGGAGACACCGCCTATCAGTGGATCAGGAAGTTCAGGAATGGGTGGTGTGGGTATGAATGGTAGATATGGAGGACCAAATGGGTCACAGCGAGGAAGCCCTCCGAGGGACCAATATGGAAATTTGATGCCCCGACCACCGCCAGGAGGCTCATATGGACAGAGAAGTCGAGATCCATCAGCGGATCCATCTTTGAATCGCCAGTATTCGGAAAATTCGATGAATTCACGAGGCCGGGGAGGGATGCCACCAGGAGGGTACAGAGGAAGAGGAGGATATCCACCAAATGGACGAGGCGGATATGGACCACCAAGGGGAGGCTATGGACCACTTCCAAGAGGCGGATACGGAGGTCCACTGCCGAGGGGAGGATTCGGAGGATATGGTCGTGGAGGAATGGGGGGAGATTCAATGATGGCTGGTGCGATGGGTGCGATGGGAGGAATGGCAGCAGGAAACATGATGAGGGGCGGAAGAGGGGCACCGCCACCAGGTTACCCTGGATATGGTGCTCCTCAGGGTCGAGGATACGATAACAGAGGAGTTTCGCCTGCGGGGTCGTATGGTAGACAACCATCTCCCCCTGAGCAAGCGTATGGAAACCAGGCATATCAAGCTCCTCCGCCAGCAGGGCAATATACAGCGTATAACCCAGACGATCGGTCAAGTCTTCCTCGAGCTGAATCACCACCACCGATGCCAGGACTTGACACTGAAGGACCAGTAGGACAGGCGGTAGAGATGGATGCCGTAACTGGTAGCCCTTCGACTGCACCTAAAGGATTTGGCCAATTTGGTGGCTTGAGGGAAAGCGATGGTGATGTAGCTGGCATGGTTGGGCTTCAGCAGGGACTTCAACAGCAGAGATTGCAGCAGAGGCAGACCGTATACAGCGATGCAAGCAGATACAGCTCGGATGAGTAAGTTGTTCATGACACGAATTGAAGCAAATACTGACAAATATCTAGGTATGTACCACCACGGCAAGCCTGGGCCCAAAATGGGAGATCATCTCCATTAAATCCTGCTGCCTTGCAGCCCGTTGAGCTGCCGAGCCCTACCACTGCTCGAAGAGTCTCCCAAGACAAATACTACGAAGATGTAGACCCAAGATTTGCAGACCCACAAGTGCCAGTTGCAATCAGGCAAGGGGGTATGAACTCGAATCCCAATGTCATGAGGCCACCTCCCATCCAGCCCGTCAGTAATCTTGACGGCAACAACTCATTCGAAGACCTCCAATCCGGAGCCCGCAGTCCAGCCGAATCGGAGCGATCAAACTTCACCTCAGTATCCCAACGTGGAATCAATCCCAGATGGAATGGTGGGCAAGGATATGCACCAATGCCAAACCGCCGCCCCATCCCCAACAACCAAGCCGACCTCCTCCTTAACTCCAACCCCGACTTCCAACTCCCCACCGGTCGCGGCGGGCGCGGAGCTCCTCCACGCGGAGGCGGTATGAGAGGCGGCGGCATGGTCCCGGGAAGTGCCTATCCCGGTGCCAGCGCCTTATGAGAGCCCTCACAAATCAAGAAGATACCCGACGACGAACATTTTCACCATTCAACCACCCTACCCTTCTGTCCGATACCCCTTTTGATGACAGCCGCCCCTTGACCGTAAATAATGATCTTCTTCCCTTTGTGGACATAGACTCTCGACGATTCGATCAATCTACTTGCCATTCACATCTTCCGCAGGCGTGTTTCGGATACACTTCAAAAACAGTCCTTCTCGACTCCAATCTTCTGCATCGGATTTTCGGATTCTCATTCTCTCAACCTCTACGCCAAATAGCGGTTTGATTCATATGCCATTATTACTACCCTACTTTATGAATGTGTGTGTGTGTTGCTGTGTGATGTACATATGAAGGCTCATGGGCGCTGGATCCAAGCCATAGCTCTAGTGGGAATTCTACCTTTCTCTCTTTTCTGTTCTTCAGGGGCTATGCGGCAGGGCTTGCTTACCTCCAAAGAAGGTTTTCCGTTTCTTGTTTCTAGGAGGGGGCGGGGCTTTCTTTAAACGCATGGCAGGCCGGAAGTGCTAATCCTGCTGCTTTGGTGGTGGTGGGGTTTGCATATTGTGCGATGACAGGGAGACCAGTAACGGGGAGGTGGAGATGGGGTGAGAGGGGAGAGAGGGGAGAGATGAGATATGCCAGAGAAGGGTCAATAGCTACTGGCTTGTGGATATCAAGATCCTGCCCGCAATTCCACATCCCCTAAATTTGAAGTTTTCGCATGATTTGATTTCTCGAGGGTGTTTGCAATATTCAGGACGGTTTTGAGAGCTACGAAGTTTCCTGATATGATGCTCAAGCTTCTTCTCCCATCATCAAGACAAGGAGAATTCCTACTTTGCCATTTAATTCACCTTTCCGCCTCAGCCCTAAATCCACCCCTTCACCTACCCCCCCCCCATATTCACCTCAACACACCCAACCCCCCTTCTCATTCCACCACGATACGAAAAGCCTTTCCGCCCTCTCTCTTACGACTACACACTTGGTCGCGACTCCTTCATACATACATACGTGCTCAGGCTATTTATTTACCTCAGTCGGACGAAGAGAGGCTAGTGCCAACCCGGACTCGACTCTCTAACGCCGTTTTCCTACTAGCTCAGTTCAGTCAGTATTCCCGAATTCCAGCCCCTGAGCATCGAACGGCGGATAATGGCTACACGGCTGGTCAAAGCTGCGATATCCAAGTTTGGAATTTCCATGTCTTGCTGTGGTTGTTTGGGCTTGGGTGTTGGGTAATAATGGTGTGTGGGTGGGATTGGTGTTCGGGAGATGACAGGAGCTAAGAGAGCAGCTGCTGGTTATTCGGAGAGTAGGTAGGGGCGGGAGAGGGGATGGATTTATAAAGGGGGTTCGGACCTCGCTGTGCTGGGACTTTGGCTGCTTTGGGGGAGGTGGGCTGTATACTTCTTATTAGATGTTCCTCTTGTTCCGGCAGATAGGTGAAGGCGAAGCAGGCTCTTATACGGGGTGAGAGGATGCTCTGGGGGAGGAGCGAGGAGGGGATATGCTGTGGGAGGTTGAAATTGCCGTTGACAATCCTTGAGTTTACCGTTTCCCTCGCTGTAAATAAGGAAGTGGGAATTTGGAGCGAGGGGTAGCGTTTTATTTAGGGGTGGAGATTCAAGCTGGCAGTTACTAGTATTGCCAATTTTATCATCCTGATTACCCTCCATGACAGCTAAATGCAAGATTGGGGGATTTCAGGGGCGATAGCCCCCGAATTCAGTGGTCTTAGTTGCTATCTTCTGCGACGATGGTAATCTTACTTAGTCAAGGATCGACTAAAGAAATTATCAACAGCAGTGGGCGATAGCTGATTTTCATACAGATGAGGTTGTAGTAAGGGAGTGTACTCGACTGCATGGAATACAAACCCTCTGATCATTATTGCATTACAAATGTTATGCTTCATCAGCTCGTGACAAAATACTATACATAAACACAAACTATACAACGATTTGCCAAGCCCACACTACCTTTACCCATACTCTCATGTTCTCATTTTCTCTGATCATATCCAACACTTGGGTCTTCCTCAAACTTCCGCAAACTTCCTTCAACGGTAAACATGTTTCGTAGTAACATGTTGACCATCCTTCTTAAATTCAACAGTTGACATGTTCAGGTTCATTGGGATCCTGCCCGCCCATATGCCAAGATTTCCCACCCCTTTATGGATTAGCTCATGTTCAGGGCAAGAAGGAAGACTTAAGTTCAGCCATGAGGACTTACGTGTGAGCTGGGGTGCATTTCACAATGGCTTCATTTGCATCCTTCCATGGAGGGAGCGTTCCAGAATATTCCATGACGGCCCGCTCGACAGACGTACTTCTGATAAATTCATTGGTGAATTGCACGGCGGCAGGAGATGTAACAGGCATTGTCCGATGTCGTTCAAAGGTACTTGTATCGACTTAAGAGGGAAGATGCACGGGGGTTGAGGTTCAGGAAACGAAATGTGATCTGAATATACAGGTGAGGTAGTAGTTGAAATGTAGTGAGAATGGAGGATCACCTCCAGAGACCTTGTGGGTATGACTTTATATAATTTTGAAGTCAGTTCAAATACCAGAATAAATCATAGACGACTCCTAGTACGGAGTTCAAAGCGCATATTCCCATTTTCGAAAAGTTGGCGGTCATGGGAATTCGACCCGGCGCTTATGCAGTGAAATGTCGTACCCCGAGTCCATAGAGACCACTCAAATGAAATAATAACATGAAGGACGGACTAGAAGGCAACTATTCTTTGTTGTAGGTTTCGGCGGTAGTTGGGTTGGTTTAATTACGTTATATACGATACACTCTGTGTTTTTGACCCGCCATTATTGAAACCAGTAATACGTGCCACAACTGCGGCTCGGAAACAATCTGCTCCAATCAATTCAGCGCCAATAGCAAGTTGTAGCGTCTAGCTTGAAACATTTCTCGTCAATTTACCGCCCAGTAGAGAAATCGATTTTGTGTTTGTGATAACCTGCACAATGACCTGCATTGAAACCAACAATACACGCCGCAAAAGCAACCTCGTGGCATTTTAGTGCTATCAATTTAGCTTTACAAGTTCATTGTTGCTTCAAACTGCTGGATTTATCGTCCGCCTCGAACCCAAGGCTGCCCGAGGAGGTCCATCGTTGGGAGACGTTCCTTAGGATCAATTTTCATCAGTGCATAGAGGAAAGCAACAAAGTCTTCTCGGGTCCCCTGGGGTAAATCATCCATATAGACGTCAGACAAAAGTCCTGGACGCTGCAAAGGCTCCGAATCCTTGATAGTTCCATCTTGGTTGAACATCTCACGAACAATTTCCAAATCACCTTGATCTAGCAAAGATTTTGGGAATGGCCCAAAGAAGTCCACAATCTCTTCGAGATGAGTCTTTACTAGATACGGGCTGTTCTGATTGTCCCTCCCAGTGAACATCCTCACGCCCCGAAAAACCTCGAGAATAACAGCACCG
The DNA here is from genome assembly GCA_037952635.1 of Bryoglossum gracile. NCBI lineage: Eukaryota > Fungi > Ascomycota > Leotiomycetes > Helotiales > Bryoglossaceae > Bryoglossum > Bryoglossum gracile. The sequence goes on along the minus strand of JAPZPB010000273.1, from coordinate 24,242 downwards.
AGATTCCACCAGTCTGTTGTCCAGTCCCATGGAGCTCTGATTAGCACCTCAGGTGATCGTAGGGTGATAGGCTGGGTCAACTCGCTAAGGTGCTTTTCGGTCCAGCTAGAAACCCCCCAATCTCCGAGGGAGATATCAAAGTTCATAGGAGGGTCGCCTCTGATGAAGTAAAACTGGTGGAGGGGCTGGGAACGCATCGGAGAATATGATTCCGCATTTTTATCTTGGTGTACCGCTGGTGTCTCCGCGAGAAATTTTGCGATCAATGATCTATCTCTAAACCGGACAAAAATGTTGTCTGGCTTGATATCTGCAGAATGTTAGAGTTTAGGTGACAAAACAGAATATGAAAACTACGTGCCTGTATGAATAACGCCACTGTCGTGTGCATAATCCAAAGCCATGAGAAGTTGGGCGGCGAATTTCCTCATGACAGGATTAGGGAGCATCTGATTCTTGAACCATACCCTAAAGCTTTTTAGTGTCTCGCCAATGAGCTCAAACACAAGACAGACATGGCTTCCATTAGGGCCCCGCTGCTCAAAATGATCTACGAGATGACAGATATAGTTGTAGCCGGGATGGGTCTTGTCTGCCTCTCGGAGATGCGTCAAGATCTCTCTCTCGTAGACCGGCCTCTCCTCAGAGTAGCTCTCGGCGCTTAGCACTTTCAAAGCTCTGTATTCGTGTTTACTATCACACCTGCGCGAAGTTAGTTATGCCTCAGAATAGATATCCTATCGTGCGTACTCCTGGGTGAGATCTTTGACCAGCCAGACGGTCGAATACTGTCCATATCCAATCTTTCGCAAGATTTCGTACTGGCTATTGTACACATCTCCTATATAGACAGTATGGAATCCGCCTGGTCTATACGCGTCTTTTCCTTCCTCAATATCACAATTTGTGGATAGAGTCTTCTCTGAGTCATCCTTCACGTCGGGCTTCGAAGCTTCTTCCACTGCGATGGTTTCTCGCTGTCCCTTGCCTCCGGTCTGTGCGTCCGTCATGCTGAAGCTGTTCCAGTATCTACCCGCGGTAAAAGGTTATTGAAGCGAGAACTAGACAACTTTGGATGGAAGGGGCTTTAAGCGCTGGGATGGATGACTAAGCATTGAAGGTCGGTACTAGCGTGCCTGATGCACGTTTCTCCGCTAGGGTCACGGGGTATCGTAAAGTATTACAATATCTCGATAAGGGGACAAAGCATTTTTACTCCGATTTCAGTTTAGTTTCCAATAGTGTCTATGAGAGAACTATAAAAGGCAGAGGTCAAGAAAAGAGCGAAACACTATGCTAGATAAAGTCGTTGTGGGGTTTGGTAAAATCAAGATAAGCAGGCCTTCTGTCTCAGCTTAGTAGACTAATATAGTAATAGACACTTGCACATGGTCGGGATACAGTGGAATGTACACGTGGGGCTTGTGCTAGCTACTACAATTTTGCTGTGGATATCTGTGACGGTTTCGGACTTGAACTGCCACTGCTATTCACTGAAGATAAAGCATTTAGGGCAGTGTCACTTTAAAGGGTAGGTGGCATTACACAACAGGTTCTTGGAGGTGCACTAATTCGGTATTTAGCTGCAACATAATACAGCTTGTGCTTTGGGTCAGATGGTCTCCAAGCTGCCGAAAGAACTTTGTGACAAGATATTTATTTTTGCACTCCCCAAAGGGGAATGTAAAGAAGGAGATGGCGAAACTTTCAATGGGTAAGACTTCGCAGGAGGATTGGTTGATTTTGGTGGTTTCCATTTCACGCTGAGTAGCCTTGCCATGCTCACACTAAATAGATAGATGCGTTACTGTACGATGCATGAGTTTCACTCAGTCAGAGGATTGGAAAGAGTACATATCTGGGATTTGGGTCACGGGCCGCTGGAGCAGTGTAGCTTCGTCAAGTGGCAAGAAGAAGCAGTGGAGTCTTCCCGGGATGTTTAATGTAAGAAGATTAAGGATAACCGAGAGCGGGAAACTGGTACTCCAATCAACGATATGGGTGCGTTGCATGTGCTTGCTGCGTAGACCACGGCAGCTAGCCCCTCGACTCAACTCCACGGGGCACACCTGAAGAGAAAACATCTGACTCTTCTTACCTGGCAGCCCTGGAGACTAAGCAGAGTCGACTCACACATTGTGAGGAGCGTTATGTACTAATGCCTGTTGAATTTTCGGTGAAATGCATTGTTTAGAGACGCAATGGCGTGACCTTAGAGGCCGTTGAAAACCTGGAATCTGAGGACTGTAGCAAGTCTGGGCTTGAGTTGAGGTAATACAAGATTTTAGAATCGAGTTGCACGGCAGCAATTGTCCCATTGAGACGTCAATAGTGCACCCGTTACACAGGACCTCATGATTGACGAGGGGCCAAGCTTGGCCCCTCTATGTGGATGAGGACATGTCCCCATGAAGGGATTTAAAAAGTGACGAAGTAGAAACGAATGCTGGAATGAATGACAATTCCATAAAACAAAGACTTAGGTAAAGAATTAACGCAACTAACCGAACTGAAAACTAAGTTTGCAGTAAAATTCAACGTACTGTACTTGGAATTTAGCACCACGAGCGACGCCAACAACTATTTATTGACAGCGTCTCGGGATACACTAGTACACGTGGCTGGCAGGATTCTGCGGAATTTTTCTTGGGAAAACATAATCCAAGGAAGAGACCTGAAGTCTTCTGCAGGCATGCAGAGCCTCATCCCTCACCCCTCACCCCTCACCTCGGCACCTCCCCGGTCGCCAACTTGGTAATGTCGACATCATCTCCAGAAGTGTCCCGAAACATTCATCCCGCTGAACCCAACTCTGGAAGCGACGAAAAGGAAAGGCTAAGGCATATCGTCACCTCACGGTCAATCAGAAAAGGCATCATGACGTTCCAGAAATAACAATGGAAAGAAAAGATCCGCATAAGCCCCATCGATGGCCGGGCATCTCACCCGTGTCTATGCACTTTGGCACGTGATCTGTGTCGCATTAATCAAGCTAGACTTGGTACTTTGTCGATACACATTTATCCCCATTGCGCTAAACAATTTTCTGGTGCAAAACAGTGGTCCGAAGCCGAACAAGATGCTGACTTGTCCGCTTCCGTCATAACACAATGTCGCAAGCACAATGGAACCTCCTCCACAATATTCATTTGGGAATGATGCAATTTTGTAAGGCTGGGGAAAGGATTTGGGGGATTTTGACGAGGCCGGGGGGAGAGGGTGAGGGAGAGGGCGAGACAGAGACAAGAGACAGAGACAAGAGACAGAGACAAGAGACAGAGACAAGAGACAGAGACGAGAGACAGCAGTAACAGAGGAGAGGGTCACCAAGGGCCAGGGGAAGCGAAACGTTGTGGATGCGCTTAGCCGCAACCCCTGGGTGTGAGAGATGAGAGTGAGATGGTGGCCAGTCAAGCGGCTTACTAAGGACGAACAAGCATGCCGAGTTAGAGATTCATATACTTCGTACTTGTTATACTTTGAACTGCCTACGAAGGCAGACAGTACTGTACTATACTGTACTGTAAAAGCATCAAGTACCTGCAGAATGATTGGAGAGGGTCCATCGTCGGGAGTTGCGACTCAGTCAGTGGTACTGTACTGTTGGTTGTTGGTTGTTGATTGTGCTGTTACTTGTACTGTGCTGTATCCTTGATTAGTCAGTGGTTGTACTTCGTACCGTATCCTTGATTCCCTGGGTTGAGCTGCTCGTGGCGTATGCACCTCCGGCTGGGACCATGTCACGACAGCACAGTATGAATGACTTTCTGTAATAACCACAACAATAATAATAATAATAATAATGATAATAAACGTATTCAGATTCCACATCCACATCTGCCCGCTCTGATGAGCACCCAGCAGAGCATAGCCGAACTCAAATTCCACGTGATAATGCGATAGACTTTTGAGCGCGATACAGTACCGCAGCTACGGTAGAGCCGTTGACTCTCATCACCAAATCTCACCTCACCTCCACTTGAAACCGTGACCACTGCTGCATTGCACACCATCATTGGCTGCAATTGGCTGTCACCCAGGACGACCCGGAGTTCCCCTGAGTCCTTGCATATAGTAGAAATCACCAGCTGCATCTTTCTGATTCCGATCCTGGTCTGCCTTTTGCGGTTTGTTGGTTCGCGGTCTGGTCTGCGGTCTGCGGTCTGACTTCGACCTCTGCTCCCTCTCCATCCATTCACCACCGCTGCCGGCCACCCAGTACACTCTCTTCGCATTCACATCTCCATTTCACAACATCACGCCGTGTCTTTCCTTCTACAGTACTGGGTACTCCGTACTCTTCAAACAGCCGGCACCTAGGTCCGCGACAATTCTTTCGATATCGAGACCCGTTCCGCGATACCCATCTCTGCGTTGACGTCCAACTACTGCAACGCCAACATTGACGAGAAAACTTGATTCTGCAGGTGTTTGTTCGCCATTATCGATATTCACGTCCACAAGACAATTTGCCCTTTGCCCTCTTTTCAAGCTTCCCACGACAAATTCCTCACGTCTGCGAGTACTTTCAATTCCGAATACCCGCCTACTTCCCTACCGCATTTACTTTCGAAGCTCCACCCGACCCCATCTGCGGCTTCTGGAAGCAAACAAACCACTTCCCACCCTTCGATTCGCATACATTGGATAGAGTAGGCCTTGATCGGAATTACGTTCATTAGAACACAGAGTTCAGGCAAATAAGACGCGGCAACTCCAAACCACCACCACCATACCTTCCATCCATCCCTGTCTTCTTGAGACTGCTCGTATCCACTCAGTAATCCTCTCACCATCAACATGGTCTCCTCAACCCGCCCTCGAACACCGAGTGGTAATTCATCACCGCCCAACAAGCTGGCACCAGTTCCAGAAGGCTCAAAAGTGCATCCTCCCCGTCGCTCCTCCCTCGGGCTCTTGTTGCGCCGTTCCAAGTCTGGAGAGCTTAAATTATCCAAGAAGCAGCAAGCGATCGCCAACCAGCAAGAAATCGAGAAGCAACGACGAGAGGCTGCTGCGATCTCCAAGTCCCCACCGCGTCTACCAGACCTTTACAACGGGCAAAAACCAGCGTCTCTACCTTTCGGCGGCGAGGAACGTCCCGACTCGGTAGCTATCATTTCGGGAAAGGCTGCTGGATACCAACAAGGCCGTTCATCAATGGAGCCGGGTCGCTCATCAACAATGACTGCTGTCGTGCCAATCCCCCCGATTCCTTCCAGCGGCGGCCGGAATGGCGACTGGGTCGATCCATATGCTCGAACCGAGAGTATGACACATCGTGGCAGATACAGCTATGCTAGCAGTGCAGTCAGTACGATCAACAGCCCGCGTAGAGTTCGCAGACGGAAGGATCCTACACCGTTCAAGTAAGTTCTGCCTCAACAAACCCAGGGTCTAGATTCAGCCTCGAATCCCCGCAGATCCCCATGTCTCAAATCAGGGAATGTGTGTGTGAAATTCTGACTGACTTGTATAGCATCCTGATCATTGGCGCGCGCTCATCTGGAAAGACCTCGTTTCTCAACTTCCTCAAGACCTCTCTAGACCTTCCCCCGAAAAAGAGAGTCAATCGTATTACCGAACTGGCTGATGATATTTTTGCCCCGCAAAGCACGAAATCCGGTGACTTCGAATCACATTATTTGGAGACCGAGATCGATGGAGAACGAATTGGCTTGACATTATGGGATTCGGAGGGTTTGGAGAAGAATATGGTCGATTTGCAACTCCGCGAGATGTCCTCATTCCTCGAGAGCAAGTTCGAGGAGACGTTCACAGAGGAGATGAAAGTCGTCAGAGCACCAGGTGTTCAAGATACCCACATCCACTGTGCTTTCCTTCTTCTCGATCCTCTCCGTCTTGACCAGAATATCAAATCTGCAAAGTCCTCAGCTTCAAATGGAAACGGAAATAACGGAAAGTATAACTCGGTATCTCGCATCATTGGTGGACTCGATGAGGATCTTGATCTCCAAGTTCTTCGCACGTTACAAGGCAAGACCACAGTTGTTCCAGTCATTTCCAAGGCGGATACCATTACCACTGCTCATATGAACCACCTGAAGAAGACCGTCTGGGATAGCTTGCGTCAGGCGAACCTTGATCCTCTCGAGGCCCTAGGACTTGATGACTTTGAGGGTGATAACTTTGCAAATACCAGCCGTATTGACGAGAGAGACGAGGATTCAGATGCCAGTGGAAAGGGCTCTATCAGTGATCTCCCAATCCAAAGCACCTCTACATCCTCGTCACCAAATTCGAAACGACTGTCTTCTGGATCTGTCCGCCGTCACAAGCAAATGAACGACGAGTCCCAATCCGAAGAGATCCCTTACCTTCCGCTGTCAATTATCAGTCCGGACATCTACGAACCTGGAGTCATTGGTCGCAAATTCCCCTGGGGATTTGCTGACCCTATGAATGTGGAGCATTGCGATTTCGTACGATTGAAGGAAGCCGTATTCAGCGAATGGAGAGGAGAACTGAGAGAAGCAAGCCGGGAACTCTGGTACGAAGGATGGAGAACCAGTAGACTTAAGCATCGGGAGGTCAAGCCGAACCCAAGACGCTGATCTGTCATGTCTTACGCTACTTTTCTACCCCTTTATCGGCATGCCACGAGATTCCTGGAGACACGAAAAATGGCGATTAATTTCGGTTGTGATACCATCCCCAATTGTTTCCTGCTTGATTTTTCCCTTTGTTATGTTGCATACCCCTGTTATGTTTTGCTCTCACACCTCCCGGATTTTCCTGGCTGGTATGAGAAACAACTTGGTCCTTTGAGAGAGAGACGATATTCCTAAATTTGACTAGGTTGAGGGCCGCTGGGTGTTCCCAGTGTTCTAGTTACTACCTTCTTCTCTTTTGCGCTGGACGCGCTTCCCATGTTCTTACTACGACTGGAATACAAACACAAATTACAGGACAATACAAATCGCCGATGTGCTGGGAGGGAGAAAAGTAAAAGCATGCATCTGTGGTAGAAGTGGGGTGGAGGAGATAAGAATCATGCTTATGGCCCAGGAGGGTGGGGGATAATTGTATGTGCGTGTTTACTGTAGTATGTGAGAAGAAGGCCGACGTTTTCTGAGTCTTTTTAGTGAAATTTTATCTTGTCTCTATACTCGTGTGATGGTGAACCTTGATCCACCCCTTCAAACTCCCACCAACTAGCTATTCTGGCCTCGAGATCTGATACCTCACTGCTGGCAATCGTCAACTGCTCGCATCCAGCCTTTCTTGCAAGCCACGCTGCTCGAAATTGAACTGGAATATATACAGGTCCTCGATATGATGCTTTCCCTTTTTTTAAGTCGTGTTATGGTAGCTAGTGTAGATGTGTCAATGTGTTTTTGCTCATCTCTTCATTTGAGGTACCAATGACGACGCTTCCGCTCTCAATAACTTCGACGGCGGGGCGTTGGTACATTTGATCGACGACAATAAGTCCTATCTCGCTGCAGCGAAAGTAATTCCCATAACTCTAGAGTTGCCTAGTGGTTCATCGGATTTTCTTCATGGACCTGAAGTTCTCAATACGGCGCAGGCTATCCTTGCTGCTATCTCTCTGCCTGCCACCTTTCCTTTTGACACAAGTTAACATTTTGCGGCATTATTTTATACTCATGAACTGAATCTTTGATAACGCATTCGAATGGCATGTTCTTGGCTAGGTGAATACTTCCTGTTCCAAGTGAATACACTCTTAGTCAAGCCTGCTACTGCAGTATAAATTTCTGGAGCCTGGGGCTCCACAAAATCAGGAAATCCTCCCTGAACGCCACAAATTAAAATGGAGTCCAGTACGGTATCCTTGGCTTGGAACTTACTTCATCAAGATATGTGTTGAGTGACGCTCTATACTTTTGTTGAAGTAAGTAATTGTGTTTAGTGCTTTCATACGAGTTTGTCCTATCTATAAATGACAACACTTCCAGTCTCGGTAACAATGACGGCCGGGAATGGTCTAAAGTTACTCGATAGCAACATCCCCTATCTCGTGGCAGCGAAAGCCTTATCTTTCGATCTCTAACCCAGGTATCTGGTGGCTTATTCTTTTCTGGTTGAAGCTGGAGCCCATGCTATTTAGAGCGGGTGCGTCCTTGTGTCGTTCTCAGTGCCTGTCCTTTTGGCTTGGTGCGAGCAGGTCTTCTCTGTAGATTCTACCTTATATCTTAACTGGAAGATGATTGTAAATTGTGAATCGCACATTCTGGGTTGATTGAATAGATTGCACATCCCAGGTGAGTGCTTCTTAGCTTTGCGGAAGCTCGCTAACGGAGTATAAATTGCCAGGAATTTGCGTTCTCGTTAATTGTAATGTGTTGTTATTAGTTCGATAACCCCTCGTTAGATCCCACTAGATACTACTGCAATAGTTATATCTCACAGCAATAAACCTCCTTCTCCTAATTTTTTCACCTATTCAAAATAAGCTTACGAGTTATAGCTATTAAAAAGACTGGCTAGCAAGTCTATCTCAGGCAGTTAGACAAAAGAATCTATGTCTAAGCACAAACATTCACTTCCCACCACCCCTCAAGCCCTACTATGGCCTATAAATTGATACACAACCCGCTTTTCTCAAAATCAACAAAGCTTCCACAGTATAACACAAGTTAAAGCGGTATCTAGCACCCAGGTACGACAGTCGACGCCCTGCGCTGCTCTCAAGTCCCTCTAGCTCTCTATATTTCTTACTTGTTTCCGGTTCGTCTTATTTATTGATTATAGTAGTAATTCCTCCAATACTGGGGGCGGTAGGCTATACTCCGTCGACAGCAGCACTGCCTGTTATCTCGCGGCAATAAAAGACCCTCCCCACACGGCACACTCACCAGATCATTTTGATACCTAGTTAACTTAAATACATTTTTGATTATGCCTATGTCAATTCTTATTCGTGTGCTAATTTGTTAGCAGTAGTTTTGAGGTTAACAATAGTATAAGCAAGTGAAATAGGCTAGAGTTTGTTAACAATGCTATATCTAAGCTTATAACGGCAAAAAATAGCCCTCCTACCAGTGGATTTTTACAACAGTAAATCTTCAATTTCAAGAACCGAGATAAGGGGACGTTGCTTTTTTGATGGTCATGGACCGGTAGTGGTTGAGGTGTTGAGCTCAAGTCGTTTGCGGGGTGGGGGAGAGTTCTTTGTTCCTAAAGATCAACAATACTAAAAGCAGGCGCTTTCAACACAACAATGAAATCTCCTTTAAATGACACAATGACCCGTATTTCCATTCACCACCACTTATTACTTTTGTTTTACCTTCTTCTCTTTTCTCTCACTTCATTACCTTATCATTGCAGCAATCATGGCACCAAAAATCCTCCCCATCCAACCACGCCCAACGCCACTCACCGAAACTGGCAACATCCCAGGACGGAATGAGCTCAAGGAAGATGTCGCTATTACGGAACGAGAATACTATTGCGGTAAATATGGCACAGATCCAGAGTTCATGACCCCTGTAGAGGCAGAAGATATACCTGAGAATGTAGACAATTGCATGATCTGCTTTAGCAGCATGTCGGAGCGCGAATGTGAAGGCGGAGGTGTGAGGTTACCTGTGAGCTATTCTCTATACCATTTATCTCCCTCTAAAACCTCACTTCTGCTCTTTCCTCAGCCTGCTCCTGGAGGCGCGATGAGGGAGCGGAGCTTTTGGCAAGGAATGCGGACTGATTCATGGTTTATATGGCAGTGTGGGTGCATCACAGCAGGCCCCATCTGCCTCTCTCGATGGTTCTCTCTTTTGCTTACAAGCCGTTGTTTAAGATGCAATATATCCTTCAACCTAATCAAAGACCCTCCACCACCACCATACCCCTTTCCACCCCTTCCCCTTCTGTCACACACGAGTTGGCATCCAGCCCTCACTCTCTCTGCCTATCCCATTTTTCTCGCAGAACGTTTTCTCATGAAAATGTTTATCTTCTCGCTGGGGGTGTGGGTGATTTCGAGGATAGGGGAAGAATGGGTAACGGGGAGGTTAGGAATGGGATGGTTGGGGGTAGGGCCCCCTTGGATGAGTTGGGTAGAGATTTTGGGTGCAGCTGTGGGATGTCTGATTTATGTAAATTTTGAAAGCTGGGGGTCATGAGGACTTGGAGTAGACCGGGTGGTCAACTATGGGTGAGATGGTGGTACTGGTGTGTGAGTGAGAGTGAGAGTGTGAGTATGAGTGTGAGTGTGAGTGTGAGTGTGAGTGTGAGTGAGGCCTCAATACGAGTGAGTTACCCAAGGCAGGTGCATTGCTTCTTTATTCTTGAGAGGTAACTCACAATCTAGTTAGCGACTTCCAATTCTAGTAGCCATGTTCTGCTACTCGCTTTCTTGATCGAATTTGATAACTTCAAGTCATCTCAACCAAACACACCACCTTCCATCAACATCCGCTTATTTGCGCCATTGGTAAATTTGTACCTTGGAAATACTCTTTGGGAACTCACGATTATCAAATTCTGCGAAAATGTCTTCAGACCGGGCCACGGGCTCATCTAGGCCCTATCATTACCCCCACCCATTCGCGGCGAGAGAACTCTTCTCATCCAGAGACTCGTCCTCAACTAGAGACCCATCCTCAACCAGGCCTACCTCTCAATCACGCCTCTCGCCATCACTCCTGTCCACACCTACCGTTTCGCCCTTTTTGGGTCTCCCACTCCCTCCAATTTCAAGGTGCGCGGATCTCCCGAGGAATCAAAAATTCCAAAGATTCGTGTCAAGGGTTGACACTTTGGTCAAACACATTTTCAGAGACAGCCTGGGTGCTACGGTCCATTCGTTAGCCTACTATGGATCTTCTCACTGGATCTTCGAAATTGTTGTCTCCTTACCACTAGGGATTCCCAGGAATAATCTTAATGATATGCATGGAGTGTATCATGGGGCACAGAACAATAACGAGCATTTTCTTCTTCGCATCCCAGGATCACCGGAACAAAGAGACCTCGTCAGATTTGAGGTAGCGCCCTTGCGACTTTTCGATCTACGTGACTTTCGTATCCCGGCGCCAGTCTTCATTGACTTTGACCTATCTGACAACAATGCCATCAAAAGTCCGTACATGATATACCGCAAGGCATGGGGCGCAGATTTGTTCTCTCGATTTTTTCAACTTAGCGACTCACAGAGAGAAGACCTTGCAAAAAATCTAGGGGAAGTCTTTGCGAACATGCTTTGGTATCGAGTTAGGGGTTCAGGACAATTTCTAATAGCGAGTGATGGCAAGACTATATCAGTCCGACCATTCCACTCAGCTGGTCCCGAGGATTGCCATCAGACTCAGTGTTGGCATTCAGAGACCGCCTCTCAATCCTTGCAAAGTATCATTTCTAGAAGAGCAGCGAGAGTCCACACAAGTGGCGCAACCGAAGTCATCAAATCCAAGATGAGACTTTGCTGTTATCGACTCCGTGCTGTGGTTGATGAAATGACAGAATTGAACCTGCTGGATGACGACGCTTTCACAATTTGCCACCCCTCTCTCAACTACCGCAATATCATAGTCGACTATCCCACCAGTCATACCATATCTTCTTCACATCTGGGATCCATGGGAATTACTGGCATTGTCGATTGGGACAGCTCATTCTCCGGGCCACTCTTCATGTCTTGCACGCCTCCGGCGTTTCTGTGGGCTTGGGGGGGCGATGATAAACATAGTAACGAGAATTCAATTGAGGGGCCGGCTCGTTATACGCTCATACCAGAAGATGCAGCTATAAATCCAGCCGGCCTACTCCTGAAGGAGATCTTTGACAGGGCTGCCGGCCCTGTATATAATAAGTATGCATACAAGCCTGAGTATAGAATTGCTCGGACGGTGATGTTGTTGGCAATTAGTGGAGGCGAAATGGATAGTGAATGGAAGGCGACGGAGAAAGTATTCGAGGAATGGCAACTGGTGAAGCAAGCCATCACGGGAAAGCCAAACACGGCGATGCAACGTATGAGATAGCTCATAGGAATTGGTCAGATCGTACCCATCGATACCCAGCAGATAGACCGAAATAAACACATTAATTTGTTGAATAGTTTCATGACTCTGATCTAGTCAAATGCTTTCGTTTTGCCAGAGCATCAGCGTTGGATTATTCTTCGCACACCTGCTGCCCGACCCGAAAATCCGGCTAAGGTAATCTTACAACGAGCAAAATACATAACTTCTCAAACCCCGAGGTTTCTCTAATGCCTCCTATAGTATACCGTATACATGTAAGAGCTGTTGGCTCACCGTACACCAGCGCTTTTACACTAGTCAAAATTTGCATCCAAGCTAATAATTTACCATTCTCAAAAATTCAGAACACTCCAGTTACCGAAAAGAAACAAAATATCGACCCGAGGGCTAAATATCGGCGTTGGGTAGGGAGGGTAGTAGTGGGCTAAGTTTACAGTGAGCAATGCCCGCCGCCCCTATTTCCCTTCTCTCTCGTTTCCTTCTCCCGAGTTGTTTATAGAATACAGCTTGTTAAATAACCTTATTCTTCCTCTTCGACCACACCAAGGCTTATATATAAACCTATACAACCGATTTTACCTTTTCATAATACCTTGCTAGGTATTATTGAATAAGGGATTCGAATAAGAAGTTGTGGATTTTTGAAGATGCGAGGGAGGTAAAGGTAGGTAGTTACTTTTCCGCCTCGTCTCCTCCCGCTCTCCTTTCACTCCTCTTCCCTCTTGAACCAATCGTGCAAGGACATGAGTGCTGATGTCAATTAGGGAGAGATCGAGAATAGCATGCTAGCAATCAAGGAGCCCCACGAGAAGGGCTTTGAACCATGCTTTGCTAGAGTAGGGGGCGTTATTCTTAAGGGGAGTCTGGCGGTGGTTATTTTGGCGGCGGTTAGTGGACCGCTGTATCCGGCTATCAGGGTTGAGGTTTTCGTGACGACTATTATCTGGGTCGCTGTTGAGAGGAGGTGCTGAGCCATGCGTGGATGGAGGAGGGTAAGTGGGGTGAGATTTTGGGTGCTTGAGGGATGTTGGGTGAGGTGAGGTGCACAGTAGGTGGAGTGAGGAAGGGAGGGGCCGTGACGAGGGGGGGATTAAATAAGCGACACAGGGCAGATGAGAATGAGAATGCGGATGTAGCTGGTAATCTTTTTCGTTCTTCATCCTGTGACTCGTGACTGTCTGTACAGTTTCCAATCTACACTGAGTCGATCTGTGCACCAGCTTTCAAATCTCCTCCTCGGATTATTTTCCTCACTATGAATGCAATTTCCAGCTCCCAGAGCGAACGCCGGATCTAACCCAAACTACCTTTTATGCACCCAATGCCAAAAATCTCCATCATGGTCTCTTTTCGACCACACATTTCCCTTCTAACCACCTCGCAAACTTCACGGTCGGCGTATCTATCACCCTCCAAAACAGATCCGCAGCCGCCACAATGATTGGACCGTAGAGCGCCAAACCCGCAAACCAGAACAAATGTCTTCCCCAGAAATGATCCTTGACGAATAAAGTCTCGAGCAAGGGTCCGAAGCGTGGCTCTAAAATAGTAAGAAAAAGATTGTGCATCAAGTATAATGCGTATGAAATGTTGCCCAGGTATTGAGCAATGTCTGTAGTAAAGAGAGTTTGTAAAAAACGTAGTTGTGTACACGCGGTAACGATCTGGAAAGCGCCGAAAGCAAACCAGACTTTTTGGCCGTAGTAAGGCGCAGGTGGGTTAGCTTCCATGTACCCGTGAATCCAGGTATCTTCCACATGGGCGTTGGGCCATGAGGCAATGTAGAGACCGGAGAGGACGTTAGCGATCCAGAAGAGTTGGACCAGTCTCTCTTTCATTCTAGACCCGCAATTCTTCTTGATCGTTTTCTCGTCGAAGTCGAATTTGGGGAGAAGCGTTGTTGGGCTTGAGGACGGAGAGCTAGAGGCTTCGTCTTGAAGGAGTGTGATTTCAGCCAAAAACATGCCGCCCAGGAATTCGACGGCGTAAAGTTGGCCGCTGTAAAAGCAGAGAGATGTAATAGCGGCTAGAAGTACCAGACGGACATTTATGAGGCAGCGGGAGAGCCCAAGAGCGGTGATGAAGAGAATTAAGGATTGAGCAAATTCGATAGGTATCGTCCATAATGCGGGGTTGTATCTCGGGTGAGGATAGTCGAGGTCATCGATCTCCATGGCAGCTCGCATGAGTCCCCAGCAAACGCCAGCAACATCCTTCAACTGCGAGGCTAATCCGTACATTGGTTCCGAGCGTGCATCCGCGTATCTTGAATCTGCGATCCCGTAGTAGACCGCGATCGCCATCATGAACATCGCTACGAAGGTGGGAAGAAATAGGCGAAGAGCTCGTCTGAAGACTGATGATGAAAGAGTTGTCGTGAGGGCAGAGAACTGCTGGCCGTGGATCTGCTTGAGCGGCTTATATGATAGAACATATCCAGAGATGATGAAGAAAATATGGACCATTGGACGTCCGCTGTATAGAACTCGAACGAAGGGTAGCTGCAGTGGTGAACTGGGAGCTCCATCCTCGTATAGCCCGTATGGCTCCGAGTACCAGCCAATATTCTCCTCCGTGTAATGCCCCAAGAAAACAATGAAGCTCGCAACTCCTCTCAGACCATCCAAGTAACTGGTTGAATGTATTCGTTGAGGTTTCCCTGCCCCTGGTCGCAGCCAGGTTGGAAGTAGTCCGTATGCCATTTTCTGTAACAACCGCTTCCCCGAACTGAAGAAGATTTTGTGATCTGGATGTTGAACAGTGTCGGCCTCCACAATCGCCCAAATGGTTTGGTTGTCTTTGATCATTGTCCCGGTCGGGCTTAAACAAAGTGGACAAGCCACACGAAAAGAACAGACGGGAAGAAGAGAAAACTAGTGAAGAAGACTGCCCAGCAATCGACTATTTGATGAGGAATTAGTTGCCCCTGACCGACGGCATAGGGTGGAGTAGCTGGAACTGTGGCAGCATCCAACAAGCAATGGTTGTGGAGCTTTGCTGCCAAGACAGTTTGAAGAAGCAGATATTGGGACGGGGACCTAGAAATAAACGCCACGGAAAAAGGAAATCGAGGGGAAGAAGCCAGCTGTTTTAGAACAATATAAAATGTGAAGGGAATGAAATCCCCTTAGCCTAATACTATTATCTCACGGGGTGACGGGAGTGATCAAACTCACACGGGAGACTGAGCAGCCCTGCCGTTTTACGTCAGTGACATGGGGAGTTTGAAGTCAAGCTTTTTTAAGTAGATACGTGCGTCGATCGTCCTTTCTAAACAACTCGGCGGGTATTAGAGAATGATGTATGTGCTGTACCCACTCCGAGTGACAAGACATGAGGTAAGCTGGCAATGCACTCAGGAACCGAGGATGGGCAGACGGGATGTCACTTTTGGATGGCTGGTGGCAGAGAGTTCATGGGTGGCCTTGGTGAGGCTGAAACAGTGGAAACATATCACATGTTTTGGCCCCAGAAAAGGCCTCAAGGTATCTACAGAGCACACCATGTCGATCCTGGGCGTGGAGGCGTCGACGTATGCATTTGCTTTTTGTGGAAGAGGCGTCCATGCAACCAAAAGGGGAGCCCACCATGGTTGAGGATCTTGGGTGCGGGAAAAGCCCAGAGATCTTTGGCTACAGGACTCTACTTCCCGTCGCTGAGCAGCCGAAGAAACTCTTGGCCAGCACGAGGTACTGCGAACTGTGTGTGGGTTAAACCCTGGCATTGACCTCGAAAAAGGCTTGTTGAGACTCTGGTGACAAGAATGGGTTGATCCTACCGAATCAATAGAATTTGTGGAGTCCTCCAAGAGGTAGCGGCAGCGGCGGCGGCGGTGGCAGCAGATCGAACATACATTCTGCCAAACATCCACATCCGTCAGTCCTTGGTGTCGCAGAAGACTTTCGAGTGAAGTGCCGATGAGTCTTTGTTTTGAGACAAGTTTCATGGGAACTTGTCGGTTAATTATATTTTCGTCACGTTTATTTACGTAACCCGCGTTTTGCCCCTGGTGCCTTACTAGTGGGAGTAAGATTGCAATACTGACTGTACCCTTCGTAGTTCTGTTCTTCCTCCAAATGCGCCACTCGGCCTCGGACGAGAAAACACAGTACTGCATTGTTCCCGAGCCGGGTTTTACGGAGAAGGAAAATAAATCAGGGTCGGGAGAGAAGAAGCTTTGAAGAGTAGAGAGGTAGATCCTGAGAACATCTCGGGCCAGAGAAGGGGGAACCTATGCCACGCCACTTCATCGAGGAACTCATCAGACCCATGAAGAACTGAGTCAAGAAGAGCCCCCAAAAACAACTATAGCTGCTGGTCATGGACACTTTGCAACTGCACACCATCAATACTCCGTCAATGGGGACAAAGCAGGAACGGCAATGTTGAAAGCAGCATTTATAAGCGCCTGTTTCTTTCCATGATGCAAGCCTCACGCCCATCAGGGGTTTTCAACACCGCAACCAACAGGATGTTCAAGGAGTGAGTGAGTACCAGAGGAGAAGTCATGAGAACTTTCCACAACCTGAAGAGTAGCGAACAGACAAAATCTCAAATCAGGTCCTGCCAAGAATTCTCTCCTTGCCCACGTCAAGAAATTAGCAAACCTGGGAAACCACTCGAATCTATTACAACCAATTACGTAAGCACGGAATTGGGTCTCTGTTGGTCTGTTGGGTGATGGCGCCAGCCGAACGATTACTAGGCTGTGGTAAAAAAGAGTTATTTTGGAGGTATTGGACGAGGTGACCTCACCTAGTATTTTAAGACAACCTTGAAGAGTTACTATCTATCTGATTTAAAAGGTCTGGGTAAGAGCAACACACGTGATGTTGATGGTTGATATAGGGTAACGAGAGGTCAGCCAGATGGCTATGGTGATTACTAATCAATCAATTGGGAGTTCACTTGGGACACGATGAAGTATAACCAAAAAAAAGAATATGAACGTATTTATTAGATACGGGTCTCCTTGGCTCGATACAACTATAAAGAAATCGATCGATATATATGCGCCCGTTAGGAAAGCCAGTCTCAAAGCCAAGGATGGAAATCAATGAAAAGCCTATGGGGCTGAGCGCGGATGATATGTTTCTGTCTCTGTTTCGCTGGATGCGGCGATCTTATTCCGTTTCCTATCTGCAGTTGATCCGATCCGTCTTCTCTTCCACGATTGAAACGGGGTTTGCACGAAGGACTCATCCTGATTGATTTCTTGGAAACAGGCGTAAGGAATTTCCCTAGAGGAGTCATAGTCGCACTCGGCAGTCCCGGCTACTAACCACTTCTCGTTCAGCTCGTCCCTCAACTTCTCTGAGGCTTCTTTAGCATCATCCTGCAGATTCCTTAACCGTCGTCGGCTTTTCTTGAAATCCTCGTAGGTTGCTATAAGGAAAGAGCTAGCAATAGGATATATATGGTCTTTGACTTTGTCCTGGGATTTAGATAAGTAGTGGTTAAAGATATTAAGAGTAGTACCATCGGTAGTAAAAGTCGAAATAGATGCATAACTAGCAAGATCGGGATTATTAAGGAATAAGAGCGCTTCGTTCCTGCCATAAACCATACAAGCACCATCGTATGCTGCTTGAGTTTGTGCCAATACCATATCCTTCCCCGGCCCTTTCCATTCTCCGGCTAAATATGGTAAAGTAATAGCGTGCGGACCTAAAGTAGGAACAGCAGCTCCACCAAGCCGTTGACGAACCGGGAAAGGGTCAAACTCAGGCATTTCCAACCCTTCAACCATATCTGGTTGTGCAGCTGAGAGCCCATTATTGAATCCGACGTTCTTTGGAAAGGCATTGAATGCTTGGTTATATACTTTGCTATACCTCAAATCGGCCTCATCGTATTCCTTGAGTAGCTGGGATACCTGAAGCAAAACAGTCTATTCATTACGAGCTGTCCGTATCTTATGAGTAAACTTTCGGTATTCTGATTCGCTGGGGGATGCTGTATCCCGACTTCTGTCGAGGCGCTCTTGGCGATCTTTAAGATTTGTATGTGGTTTAGAGCTGTCAGGATCGAGGATACCGTTGTCAAAAGCAGCGTCCTGAAAGCCTGTGTCAGTCATAGAAATGGATTGTTTTGATTGTATTGACTTGGTCTTAGGGTTTAAGGTCTTTGATTTCGGTTGATGGCGTTGTGGACCAAGATCCTCGTCAATAGTAGTAGTTGTGGGAGACGAGCGTCCAGTATATTTTTTCCCAGCCGCCTGTCTTCCCATATTTTCGAATGCTTTCAAGTTTCTCTCTGTTAAGCGGGCAAGTTTTAGAGGTCTTTTAGCACCAGTCTCGATAGATCTATTAAGTCCTCGTTTCTGAGTCTGGTAGTTATTGGTTTGTGATGGACTACGATACTCTAGTATATTATATATATATTAGCATCCTGCTTATCGAGAATAATAACAATAACTAACCTTGAAACCGTGGTCTTAGAGGTGCTGGTGGCAATACCTCGATAGGACCGGAGGATATCAGACACGCATGTGAGGTGTCCCTAACAGGATGCGAGTTCTTAGGGTCTATTGGCAGCTGCTCGAAGTGGTTTTCAGACTTGCATTTGGTTTCCACGCTGTGAAGTAGCAGATGAGGATATTCCAGGTTTATATACGTATTAGTATATTTATTGCTAAGTAAATAAAGGAAACTAAAACAAACCTCTGGATCGTTCTCTTGAAAGGTTTAATGCTGCCGCCTTGATAGGATCGGAGGTTGGCAGATGCGAATGTGGCTGCGAGGTCTCGGCGTTTGTTAGTCGCTGCTTGAGTGGGGTTTGATATCTATAGTAAGATCCTAGGATGTGAGAAATTGGCACGGGGCGCTGCCTTGGTTCTATCCGGGAGCTTCGCCTCCGCGATACTATCTAATATCAATATCTTCGCAATCAGACTAAGAAGAAATCATGCCTACTTGAGGGGATTGACGTGGATCTGGTAACGGGTCGCGGAGGAGCTTGACGTTTACGAGTCCGTGTAAATAGTGCATTCATGGCGGGGTTGATGGTTGACGATTGATGAGTGAGGAGAAGGTGTGTCGCATAGCTGTCTGGTTTGATTTGGTCGCAATACGGCGATTAAGTGCTAACCGGCTTCTCTGATAAGCGCCCACGTTAGCTGAGTGCGGACAACATGTTTCGCTGTTTTTGTTCGCAGCTAAATGCGGCGATCTCCCTCCTTACTCTGTCCGCAATAGTGCCATCTTTATTTCCACCTGAATTCGTAATATTAAGCGGGTTCGGGCAGGCTACCTGAATCCAAGTAAATAGTTTAGGTATATATTATCTTAATACTTTATTACTATGTAATAAAAATAAAAATAATATAATAATAATTAAAATTCTAGATAAAAACTATTTAATATATTTTAATAAAAAACTAAATATAAACCGTTCCTAGTATTCTTCATTTTAAAAAGAGGCATTTATCTTAGTAATAATATCCCGGAGTAGTAATATCCCGGAGTAGTAGTATCCCGGAGTAATAATATCCCGGAGTAATAGCGCCTTGTTTTTGCCTTTGTCTACTGTTAGCATTTCTTTTGTTTATTCCAAGTGTTTTTAATACATGCTCTTGTAATCCTTATACAAATAAAATTAAACAACGCTTGGAACAGCTTATATTCTTCATTAAATATGTATAAATAAGAACTTGATGTCAGTAACTTTTTATTTATTACTATTACGCCATTTATACTCTTACCTCGCACTACCAATATTAAGTTCTCGCACAATTGCTATGGCCGACTTCAACCAGCAGTTAAAACAGCTTAATATGCAACTCTCAACTCTAGAGAACGAGTTGGGTGGTTATATTCTCAACAAAGACGATCATATCATACAGGACGAAGAATTCAAGGCGTGCCGACAAATTTGTAGCGAACTCGGTGCTTTGCTGGAATCTCCTCACTCCCTCAAAATTTCGTTCTTCCAGAAAAGCAAGGCGACAAAAATGATGCATGACCTGGACGCTCATGTCAATACCTTGAAAGGGCTACGAGATCTGTAAATTTCCAACAGTTAATGTCTCCTTCATATACTTACGTTTTTTCTCAGAATTGCAAGCAAGTCTACAATGAGGAGAGAAACCTTGCGGCTCTTGCGAGGAAGTGGTGGACCTCAGGAATTCTTTTAATTGAGGGGGGCTATAGGCTTCATAGTCATTGAAGACTTGCTGGTGCGGACGACTTTCATGTGGAAACAAATGCAAGAAGGGCTTTGATCAGATAGCTAGTGAGGAAGGGATCTTGACTGCTTCAGAAGGGGAATTTTCGAACGATTTGGAATTCAGGCCCGATTGGTTCAGGAGATAAGCTAGATAATTTCGAATTTGATCGGTCTTTCTTATCGCCCTCCGATGAAGATCTTTGTGAAGTCTGATTGTATGGCTAGCCAACCTTGGTGCCGTGCTTATTCAACAACGGAGTGTATCCACCTACTCTAAGTTCGCATAGTGAAAACTCTCTTGAGTTGCTTGCTACTGGATGAGTTGGAGAACATCCCTTCCTTCCTTAATAAGGAAGCCATATCTATCGAGTGGCAAATGGAATGAGCTCTACTTACAGTACTTCCCAGAAGCTCTGGGAAATGAAAGGTGCCTTCTAGTTTACGTCCCATCACGATGCCATGGAATTCCATGGGCATTTTGATTCCTTTCTCGTAGGTGGAGAAGGTAAAAAATGCCGGAAGATTAGGGGTAGCGACAAGGTCTTCTCGTCCAGGATACCTCGATTCTCAATTGCGCTCCTTACTGCCCGCACACTTTCTCATAGTTCTCGGGATTTTGTTTAAACTTGCCACTAGCTGCGCTATGTTGCTTCATGTTGCCACCACTCAAGGGTATGAGTTTACCAAACACTTTTTACTTTACGTTAACATTTCCGGCTGACGAGACTATTGTGCTTGTTTAAACACCCAGAACCTTCAAAATATCTTGGTTTGTCAAGCCCTTGTGAATTCACAGCTGTTTCTTTGGATATATTGGCCAAAAGCCGTGGCATAGATGTTGTGAGGTAGCGGGGTGGTCTGGTTGGAGTCTAGTAGAGAAGATAAAGTTCAGGGAGCTGCGCCTGTCAGAAAACACGTGCATTTCACGTGTATAAGTGCTTTGTCAGCTACGCATTCCTATATAAATTACCCCTTATATAACCTACTTACATCTAATATATTATTACTAATTCTATTATAACTTAATAGATTAGAAGTCTTAGATGCACTACTATTAATATTCACCTCTTACCAACACTATAACTAGTTTTACTAGTATTTTCTAGTACTATAAGAAACACTAAGATGCTATTAATTAAAATTGACTACCTTGCCTTTCTAGGCCAAAAGATAGAATTCTAACAGATTAAGGAGGGTCTTATTGCATAGTTAAATAGTAATAACTATGCTAAATAGTCAATTAATATAAATAGTATTTTATAGGCTAATAACTATAATCGTATTATTAAAGGTATAAAGCTACCACCTCCTACTAAAGGCGGACCTGCTAGTAATACTCTATATACCTTATATAATAATCGATTAATAGTAGCTATACAAGTACTACTTGCAGCTATTCCGGCTATATTTAACGATAAGATAGCTATATTCTCTATAGTTAAAGATGCTACTAGAATCTGGAATGCACTAAAGGTATATAATCGAAGCTAAGATAAAACTTATATATTATTAACTTATAACGCATTCAACTGCCTTAAATTTAACCTAAAAGAAGAGATACTATATAACTTTAGCGGTATGCTAAGACGGTTCTAAATAGCTTTATAGAACTTATTAAGCCCGATTTTAAATATATAGATTCTATATTAACTTCTTAGATTACTTTTAAATAAGCCTAGCTAGATTTAAGCAAAGATATTCTACTAGTAAAGTAAAGCTACGCTAGAAAAGGCTATTCGACTACTTTAATATATAAAGTATAATAATAAAGCTCTCTTAACTACTAGTGTAAACTATGCTAACCTTAAATCTATAAGCGAAAATATAGGCAAATTATAAGGGTTAGATAAGAGGATAAAGAGGGGCAAAGGAGTAATAAAGTTTAAAGATAAAGGGAATCGATTTAAAGGCCGATTTAGGCATAATCGATTAAGTAGAGGCTATTTTAGAGGGTATATATAGGCTTTAAAGGCAAATGCGGATTAATGCTTCTTCTACTTTAAGAAGAATTACCGCGAGTCTAAGTATAAGAATAAGAAGAGGGTGCTTGCGGGCAACTATAAGGCTATAATAGGCAAGAGTAGTATAAGAGGTGGGAATAGTAGCAAGAAGAAGGAAATTAGATATATAGTTAAAGAGTTAAACTATATAGTAGTTAAAGAAAGCAAATATAATAATAGTTTTAATTACTTTAACGCCTTTGCTTATACTACTAAAAGTGCCTATTTATTAACTCTAGACCTATTTTATATAGACTCTAGCGCGACTCGATATTTTATATATAATCGAGCCGATTTTACCTTAATTAAGAGATAGATAACCCAAAAGCAAGTACGCGTTGCTAATAGCATATTCTATAAAGCAAAAGGCTATAGCGATATATAACTAGAAATAATAACTAGCTTAATCGTCTTAAAAGATATATAGTGAATACTTAACTTTAAAGCAAAATTAATTAATATAATAGCACTTAATAAGGATAATATATCTATGCTATTTATAAATTGCAAAGTAATAGCAAGAAAAGGAGGCATAAACGGACTTATCGTCTTTATAGCTAGCTAAGGCTACGGATAATATATCCTTAATACTATAGAATATGCCTTGCAATTAATATAGGAAGGATCAACTAACACCCTAAGGGGCCCTTAGGAAATAGCAAGTATTCCTTAAAAGGAAGTTATAACCTTAAGGGGTGCCGGGGCGAGTATAAAAACCTTAATCCCGCCTAAATTCCTTTCCCCTTCTTTAATATAAAGCTTAACTAGAAGAAGTATAAGTTATTTAGACTCTTAGCCTGCCTATAAAGCTATAGGGGAGACACTATATAATCTGCTATATCGTTATCTTTTATATACTAATTATTAGTATATTAATATACTATAAGATTATGCGATTAACTTAAAATTTAAGAAGAAACTATTATTAATCGGTAATAGTATCTGCGAACTATGCCTTGCTAGCTATATAAAGGCAAAGTATAATAAATCGATAAATATATGCACTTATTATAAAATCTAAAGGCTATATGCAAATATCTCTAGCTAGCTTATATAATTAGTCTAAGGCTATAACTACTTCCTGCTTATTTGCAATAATACTATAAGGAAGTGCTAGATACGCTTACTTAAAACAAAGAATATAAGTAAAATACTACCTTATTTAAAAGACTTTAAATTATCTTTTAAAAAGGAGATAAGAAAGAAGGTAGCTTATTAAAGATATAATAATAGTAAGAGCAAGTTCGAAGCCGCATTTATAGCATAGCTATTGCTTAATAGTATTATATATAAACTAAGCCCTTCCTATAAATATTAGATAAATAAAGTTATTAAATAGGCAATTAGGCTAATTAAGGAAATAATATAGTTAATACTATACGCAGCTAACTTGCTAGATGCTATATAGTGCTATGCGGCAGTTTATATAGTTTAGGTATATAATAGAGTGCTTACCTTAGCATTACTATTCGGGCTAAAGGCAGATTTACTTATTAAAAGGCATATTACTCTATACGCCGCATATTTAAATAAACTACTAGAATTCTATAAATTAAAAGTATTTAGAAGCTTTTACAAGGTACTATTCCCTTTAAAGCTATATCCTTAAGCACTTAAGCCTCGATTTAAACTAGAGGACTATATCTAAGTAAGACTTAATAGAAATAGGATTGCGAAGTACTTTAATAGAGAAACTCTAGAAGTTAAAGTATTAGCAAGTATTAAAGTTAATAAATATAAGTTCCTTAGTATTAAGTAAAGTAAGCTAGAATAAGAAATAATAGTGCCTATAAAACTTAGCATAAAAAGAAAGGCTATTAAAAGGGCAAAAGCTCTTAAATAAGCCGCTAAGCATATGCTACTATAGTTATACTTGCAAGCTATAAAAGGACTTATAGGCTTTAAAGTAGAACTAGAAAGAGATACTATTATAGTAGACTCTATAAGCTCGCATACTCACGCTAGAGCAAAGGAAGTAAGCTTATATACTATAAAGAAATCTATAAGCACTAAAGACTATACTATTAAGCTACTAAAGACTATGTTTTAAGCAGGCCGGATTATTAAACTAATATTTAAAGCAAAGATAGTATTTAATAAA
>JAPZPB010000272.1:0-53532 GCA_037952635.1 Bryoglossum gracile | reverse complement strand
TTAGCGTTGCTTATTCGTATTAAGTTGGTTCAATTTTTTTTAAATCAAACCTGGGGCTGACACCCTCTCCCCCTCCCCCCCCCCCCCCCCCCCGCCCCCCAAAACCCACCGCAGCGCCGCGCCTGGTGTAATTGTTTCTGCCGCCTATGCACGCTGATTTGTCTGTATGTAAACCCCCATTTCCCTAATAACAGCCGCAAAAGCAAACGCGCCACATTTCAGCGCTCTGCTTTTCGAGGGAAAGAAAAATACAAAATATTGTAGACATTAAAAACGACTCTGACATGGCTAATTTGGCTGGAAAAACTATAGAGGTGAATGTAAAGCAAGAAAGGGTATATGGATATCCGGCCACATTATCGCTTATGGCTCGGGGTCAGGAGTCAGACTCTTTCCCTTATCGCGTCTCGATGGCATGTTGTTATTGGAGGACTTGACTAACTTCTTTGGGGGTTGTTGCCCTCCTCCATTCACCTGAGCACCATTTGCCTTCCTTTTCTTCAAGGACTCGCTGTTACTGCTGCTAGTCGACACCTGACGGTTTGACTGCACAGATGGTGAAAACTTGGCGGTGGTTGAATCTGCGCATTCGCGCTCAGCAGAGCCCTGGGTCTTTAAAGAAAACTGTCCTCCGGGTTGCGGAGCAGGCAACGTTGATAAGGAAGAAAATGAGCGAGGAGCTATGGCAGCTGCAAGACGTGAATCTAACCGGTCAATAGACGGCTTGATCTCTTCGTCGATTATTTGATCAAGTCCTTCTACAGCTTTGGTGAGACAGTCCTTGAACGCTGTTGCAAATTTCTGGTTGATATCCTCGGTGTTTTCTTTCAGAGCCGTGGCGAAATCGTGCTTCGTAGTCTCGATAGCCGCCTTGAGTTGCGTGCTGCTCTCCTTGAGAGACGTTGTGAAATCATTCTTTGTAGCCTCGATTTCGGACTTGAATTGCTTGGTCTTTTCTTTAAGAGTTCCAATATCAATCTGAATAGGTTTGGAGTCGCTTTCCAGGCTTGCTATTGACAACGCGTTGTTGTTAATATCCGTTTTGCAAGTCTGAACGTCTTTTTCGAGGATTTGGAGCTTCTTTTGGTTGCTATTGATATCGGATCTAAATGTCTGGGAATCGGTTTCTAGGGCTTGAATGTCAGATCCTTTGTTGTCAAGCTCGGTTTTCAGCAACTTCATGTTTTTAGTCACTTCGAAGATGTCCTTTGCGAGCCCATCTACCTCCTTGCGAGACACCTGGCTAACGCTTTCGGGGAGTGCGTTGATCTCGAGGCTCCCTAGTCGGCTCTCAAAGCTTTTGATAGAAGCAGTGAAACTAGCAATCGCATTACTCGTGTTATGCAGATCTGGGTATATTGAAGCAAGCTGATCAATTATCGATTTAGCCAGGTCTGCGGTCATAATATTATCATATCTAGACTGCAAGTTGCTCAGGCCATGCTGCCAAGCCGCCAATTCGTTTCCCAGGGCGTCGAGTTTTGAATTGAATATATCCTGGGTTTGTGAGCTAGCAGTAAATAGACCCGGTTCTTTGCGAATAATCTCGATGGCCTTCGCGGCAGATACAGCCACAAGAGAAGACTTGGCATCATCTAGATCTTGACGTTGTGTACTTGATAAAGTCTCGAGCGAGGATATGCGATTTAACAATGCTTTAGACATGCTCCTAACCTGTTCGGTCATTGCATCACCAATAGAACCCATGAGATTTTGCACCGTGTCATTGACGTGTTGCTGGAGATTTGAGAAGTCCTCACTGAGTCTGTCTAGCCTGTCGTCGCTTGACATCGTGGCCGAGTTGACAGCTGTTGTCACTTGTGGACAAGTCTCAATGATGGCTAAGCGCGTCTCTAATTGAGCAATAGTGGTTCCGGTAACAGGCTGATTCAAGTGCAGCTTCAGATCCTCTATATCGATTCGGACCTTCTCTAGATCGTTCAGTCTTTCGGGAAGGTTAAGCAGCGGGTTTAAAAGTTGCTCAATTGACGCTAGTCGGGAAAGAAGTGGATTATCACCGGCGCCAGCAGTAGGTGGCGGCGGTGTTTTTTCGATTTGGGCAACTCGGCTCTCAAGTGCCTCAAGGTCCTTTTCGGTGGCGAAATCGCGAGTCTGGGAGCCCTCCCTAGAGCTCTCCATCCTTTGCAGCCTACCTTCGAAACTGGTAGGATCCGGGCGACTTTCAACTTTACTAATTCTGTCCTCAACTGCTTCCATGCTGCTCGCAAGATGCCTCCTCTGATTTTCAATCAAGGATTTTGTCGCATTTGATTCTGCGCGAAGGCCTCGGATAGTGTTCTCGGTAACCTCGACTTTATCAACACGGCTAGATAACGTCTGAAGTTGCTCTTTCAGAACGGATTGTTGCTGCTCGGCTCTTGTACTATCCTTCTGAACAGTAGACGACAGATCATCTCTTAGTTTTGGGAGAGCTTGATCCAAGTTTCTGCTCTTGCTAATCGCCTCTTGGAGATCTGGTCGCATCTTATCAAGTTCAGCCTTCAATTCTTCCTTCTCATTTTGCCACTGATTCTGTGCAGAACGAAGAGTCTCTTCTAATATCTCAGTCCGGGTTTTGGCAGAACTTAAATCCGCTCTTAAACTCTGGGTTTCTTGCTTTTGAGATTCTAGGAAAGATCTTTGTTCTTCTAAGAGCTTCTGGAAGTCCTGGCAAGTCCCTTCAAGGTTATCACACCGCTTCTGTATCTGTATCTGTTGCTCTTGGTTGGCTCCAGATCTTTGGATAAGAAACTCGGGGATTAATTGTGCCGCCTGAGCAGCAAGTCCATCTAGAGATTCCTTTTTGACTTGGCACTTATCCGAGGCTTTGTTGTATGCTGTCTCCGCGGTTGCCAATGCCACACCTTGGAGCTTCTTGATAGTAGGGAATTTTTCGAGGTGGCTCTTCGACCGACCTAGATCTTTCTTTCGCGTGTTGAGGCTATTTCTGGCACGCTCTTTCTCGGTCTGAAGCGAGCTTGCCTCCGAAATCTCATTTACGAGCTTGCCCAAAATCTGCCCTAAAGATTCTAACAGTTCGGCAGGGACAATAACCTGCTCGCGAGCTGGTAAGTCTTTAAGTACTAGAGGTCCTGCGACAACCTGCGCAGGTGACTGAGTTAGGGACTTGCGAAGAGAATCTCTAGCTGCAGCAGAATCGGATGACAGTAGTGGCTTCTTTGAATTGGGCGTCTGCCCGGGCACAGAATCACCCGCTGAACTAGGGCGGCGAATATTACTAGGCTTCTCAATACCACCTGGTGTATTAATCGCGCTAATCGGTGCTATGTCTAAGTTAGCTCTCAGTCCAATAAAAAGGATGCGCAGGGCCGCGGAGTAGTATGTTATCATGTAGTAAATAATAGAAGACAGGGTGTTTTCGCAAAGAACAAACTAACCCCGCGGTTCAGGGCGATAAGAGTCATAAGACTCGCCCCGGTCAGACACTGTTACTCCCCCTTCTCCTCTGCTACCATGTCTACCAGTCTCGTATCTGCTGTGGGGATGTGAGTTCCGCGGGGATACTGATCTGCGGTTTGACCTATTCTCCCGATCTCTCGAAAGTCTCCTATCCTGATCCCTCAGGTCCGGATTTCTTCGATCCAGATCTCTTCGATCATATTCTCGCAATTCATTGTCACCGGCATGTCGAGGTCCTGTAGGTGGCGACAATTCTGACCCAAAGAATCGGCCGCGATCAGAGCCCACGAGGTCTCTACCACGAGTTCTCTTCTCGCCTCGACTGCCTCTGGGGGAATGCTTCATGAGGGGCTAGTCTGTATGATGCGTATTAGCAGTGTTTACTAAGTTTGGGAGCGTGAAGTCAAACAAAGACTGTTGAGTTGTTGAACTAAAGCTGAGGGCAGAAAGGGTGATAAGTAGATCCTGCGAGACCCGTTTGGGGCCTTGGGTCAAACTTACACTTGTATCTCTGACCGTTGAAGTAATGGAGCTAAGTTCACATAGGCTTCGTGGAGGCTGTGATCATTGACGCCTACCTTCTACCGCCCTTCTACCGTCCGTATGAGGCAGCAGCTACTTCCAAATTCAATGGCAGGGTTGGAATTTGCATCATAGAGATGCAGCTCTCGAAATCGGTTCAAGATTGGTGGTAGAGGTGCGCTTCGGCGGTGGGTGATGAGTCGCAGATGAGAAGTGAATTTGGAAAGCGGTCAATATTTTGTTTGGGAGAGGAGTGAATTCGATTATGAAAGAGCTGAGTGAAGTGGGTTATCACGAAGAGTTGCAAGAAGAGTTGCAAGAAGAGTTGCAAGAAGAGTATTATCCGATTTGGTTCGGTTTCTTTTCCTCGATTTCGATCAACGTGCAATAAATGGTAGATCCTACCCGCAGTCGAAAATGATGCGGATAAATTGATGTCAATATTTATTCCACAGACCCTGCCAGCCTGATCTAAGCGAAACTCAAATCGCGCCGTCTCTAAATCAGGTTATCGCGACGCCTGCCACTTACTTGACACACGGCTATTTGAAATTATCCTGCACTGCCCTTCGCAAAGCTTCAACACCGACAACTGCGCTTTCCACCAACACACGCTCTTAACACCTGCAGTGGAATTCAAGATGGCTACTGTTTGTTATTCTTTCAACATTAAATCCTCCACTGGCTAATACTTCTCTAGGCAATTCAAACAGTCTCCGAGAGCAAGGAGAACCGAGGACTCAACCTAATCGCGGCGCACTCTCACATTCGAGGTCTTGGGGTCGACCCAGATACCCTTGAGCCACGCGCTTCATCCCAAGGATTAGTAGGACAAGAGAAGGCGCGTAAAGCCGCAGCTATCATTCTTCAGATGGTGAAGGAGGGGAAAATTGCAGGCAGAGCTGTCTTGATTGCGGGGCCACCAAGGTAGGTTGCAATACCTTTTTGGGCTGTTCGCGTATTGACAGAATACCAGTACTGGAAAGACCGCTATTGCAATGGGTATGGCGCAGTCATTGGGGCCTGATGTGCCATTCACCATGCTAGCCTCATCCGAAATCTTCTCCCTCGAGATGTCCAAGACCGAGGCCCTGGAGCAAGCATTCCGGAAATCCATTGGTGTACGAATCAAGGAGGAGAGTGAGATGATCGAGGGTGAGGTGGTAGAGATACAAACGGATAGGAGCGTTACGGGTGGTACGAAGCAGGGCAAACTCACGATCAAGACGGCCGACATGGAATCTGTGTACGATATGGGAAGCAAGATGATCGATTCGATGACCAAGGAACGAGTTATGGCCGGAGACATTATTTCGATTGACAAGTCTTCTGGAAAGATCAGTAAGCTTGGAAGATCATATGCCAAATCAAGGGACTACGACGCGATGGGCCGGGATACCAAGTTTTTGCAATGTCCGGATGGAGATTTGCAGAAGCGCAAGGAAGTGGTGCACACTGTCAGTCTCCACGAGATTGATGTTATCAACTCGAGGACACAGGGTTTCTTGGCATTATTCTCAGGAGACACTGGAGAGATTAGGAGTGAGGTTAGAGATCAGATTAACACCAAGGTTGCTGAGTGGAAGGAGGAAGGCAAGGCCGAGATTGTTCCAGGCGTTCTCTTCATCGACGAGGTGCACATGCTAGACATCGAGTGCTTCTCATTCATTAACCGTGCCCTTGAAGACGAGCTTGCTCCTATTGTTATCATGGCAAGCAACCGAGGCCACTCCAGGATTCGAGGAACAAATTACAGAAGCCCCCACGGTCTCCCTCTGGATTTCTTAGACAGAGTTGTTATCGTTAGCACTCATGCCTACGCCAAGGAGGAGATTCAGCAAATTCTGTCCATCCGAGCACAAGAAGAGGAAGTAGATGTCACCCCAGATGCATTGGCACTACTCACCAAAATCGGCCAGGAAACTGGTATCCGCTATGCAAGCAACCTCATTACCACATCCCAGCTGATTGCAGCCAAGCGGAAAGGCAGCCAAGTCTCTATCGAGGATGTGCAACGCAGCTTCCACCTCTTCTACGACTCGGGTCGAAGTGTGAAGTTCATTGCCGAATTTGAGAAGAGACTTATTGGTGAGAGTGGTGAGGTCAACTTGTCGTTCACGAATGGACATGGTGATGCTATGGAGCTTTCATGATTTATTACTTGGCGTTTGGAATGATTCCCTCTTGCAACAATAAGAAATGGGGCAAAAATGGTAGACATATTGTATAACTAGGAAAGTGGGCGTCAAGAGGCAGTTTGAGCACTTTAATGCACGAGATGATTTATTTCGCTTTTGCTTTTGGGTGTCGTGACATAATCATACAAAATCTACAACCCTGCTCCAGCCCTCTTCACCAGCTCTTTTAAATTCAACGCCTTCACCAAAATAGCCAGCATCTTGCCATGCAACCATTGTAGTTCTGTTATAGGGGCCTTGCTTGGCAGCTCCGTCACGACCATCTGTCCACCGATACTCCCACATTTCAAGTGCTCTTGAACCACCTGGTCCCTCTTCGATGGTCTCCTCCACCGGTGGCTCAACCCAGTCTTCACCAGACTCTCTCCTGTACTGTCTGATGAGCAATTCTCTTTCTTGCTCATAGATGTCTGTCTGGCCTCTCGTGAGCAACTGATCTGTAGCGCCCGTGATGGCATCAATTGCCTCCCGGATCTCCACTTGCTCCGGGTCCTCAGCTGCATTCTTCGTATCGAAATCCATAGCATCCACACCACTTTGCTTTTGCTTCTTTAATTTCCATTTTGGAACTTTCTTTGTTTTTATCCGACCCTTCCCTAACCTAGCTAAAGCTTCCAAGACTGTCTCGCCCTTGTCTAACCGCAAGATTAGAGTCCGTAGAATATCCGGTAGCAGCAAGGCGTCGTCGGCAAGTCTCCTCTGCCGTAATTCTGCTTCACGCTTCTCGTGTGCCTCGGCAGCCTTCTTCATGTCCTTTTTGCTCACGCCTTCTAGCCACATATCGTGCTTAGCATCTGGATCTGCTGCTTTCCTGACGAAATTTCCAGCTTCATCGAATCTACCTTCTTCTTGCTCGGCCTTCATATTGAATGCATCGACTTTAGGAGCGTTTCTCTTCAGGCCGCCAGCACCGACTTCCTCATCCACGTCCTCCTCTTGAGCGGCCAGGGCAGCTTCCTCCTCATCATCACTACTTTCTTGATCGTCCATAGCGTGTGTAGATAGCTTCCCCTTCGGATTCAGTGCGAAATTTCCGGACACATGCCCACCACTCTTACTAGTCTCGACCTGTCCCGGAATCTCATCCTCCTCCATAAACCTCACTGCCTTATTCTTCTTCGTCTCCCCCACTTCCTCCCCGCCTCCCTGCTTCTCCTTCTCCTTCTCCTCCTCCCCCAAATCCTCAAACATATCCTCATCCTCTTCTTCTTCGTTATCCTCGTTCACGCCCTCCTTTCCATACCGGTCCAACGCATCTGCCAGACTCACATCCCCCTTCTTTCCCTTCGCTCTCTCCTCCGCCCTCTTATCAAACCCTTCATTATCCGAATCACTATCATACCCATCTAGATTCACCGCCCCACGCTTCGTGCCCACTCCCCTTCCAAATACATCAGCTTCCAGAACAGCGTCTTCTTCTGGCGCGTCGGGGGCGAGTGCGGAGGGGTTGCGGATATCAAACTTGGGTTTTTTGGAAGGGCCGTCTTCGCTTTCGCCGTGGTGTGTTCGTGCGAATTGTTCGCCTGCGCGCTTAGGGCGAGCTGCTGAGTAACGGGAAGACATGGAGGAGATCTAGTGACCCATAGATTGTGAATTTCTGGAAATGTTTGGAATGTTAGAAGTGTTTGGGTAGTGCAGGTGATTGTGTACAGTAGGACTGGTAGGAGGTGGAAGCTAGGTTTGACTGGGGTACTGTATTCCAGGCACAGCCGAACGTCATCAGCCTCGAGCTCCCACCACAAAAGCTTCGAGGTCTACGACCAACTTCTCAAGAAGTTTCATCCAACGTTCGTTCTACAAATAATAATACTTCAAGATGGCAAGTACCATATCAGCTTACATATCTTCAAGATCTAACAAAAGCCCAGGCATACCCTTCATACTTTGGAGGCAACGACCCTGCGGCTATGTACAATATGATGCAGGGCAGATCGGGTCGCCCACTACGTTTCGATGAATACTACCGCTGCTACCCCACGGTTATGGTTCCTGGCCCAGAGCGTGAGGACTTGAACTATGGTGGAAAGATCATCCTTCCTCCTTCAGCTCTGGAGAAGCTCAGCAGACTGCACATTACATATCCTATGCTATTCGAGTTGTTCAATGGCAACGCGGGGAAGACTACACATTGCGGTGTCTTGGAGTTTATTGCGGAGGAAGGAAAGGTGTATCTGCCACACTGGGCATGTATTCCAGGCTCCTTGCTGCAGGTATCGCTTCTGACTGACTGGAATAGATGATGGTACAGTTGGACCTCGATACCGGTGACTTGCTCCAAGTCAAATCTACCAACCTTGCCCCCGCCAAACTCGTCAAGCTCGAACCACAAGACGTGAACTTTCTCGAAATCACCGACCCTAAGGCCGTTCTCGAAAAGGCATTCCGTTCGTTCTCGACTGTCACCCTTGGCGACCTATTTTCTTTCAAATACAATGACACAATATACGAGATCAAGGTCCTTGAGGTTAAGCCTACAAGTGATTTGATGGGAGTCAGCATGATCGAGACAGATGTAGAAGTCGACTTTGCCCCTCCAGTAGGATACAAGGAGCCACAATCCACTCGTGGAAGCGGAACTTCTACCCCTCGCTCCGGTGCCGGTCTTCCCTCAGGCGGGCTTTTGCACAGTCAAGGAAGCATGGCTCAAGCAATCAACTACGACTCTATCGCCCCCTCCTCTACCTCTGCAGTAGCAGGAGCCAAAGCTGTTTCTTCGAACTTCCTTCTCGGTGGACAGAAGCTCAACTCAAAGAAGGGCAGCAAGGCACCGACCCCTAAGCCCAGCACCCCGGTTGCAGGGGCTAGCACGAATCCTCCAGCGACTGTCATTCGCAG
Source organism: Bryoglossum gracile (assembly GCA_037952635.1). Taxonomy (NCBI): domain Eukaryota; kingdom Fungi; phylum Ascomycota; class Leotiomycetes; order Helotiales; family Bryoglossaceae; genus Bryoglossum; species Bryoglossum gracile. The sequence goes on along the minus strand of JAPZPB010000272.1, from coordinate 44,557 downwards.
AACCAACGGACCTCAACCTCTGAGGCTCCCTCCGAATAAGCTGTTCTTTGGATATCAGATCAAGCCAGTGAAGACACAAGCAGACAAGGACAGAGAGAATGCCGAGGCCCAACAACCCCACTTTTCAGGGCAAGGAAACACTCTGCGGGGCGGAATCAAGACGAAGGGTGATGGGGAGAAGGAGAAGCCTGCTGAGCAGGACGTGAAGAAGCCGCAAGGCACTGGGAGTGAGGGACGGAGATTGGATGGCAGGAAGGGTTGAGTTTAACCGCCAAGTCATGGGAATTTGGAATTAGTCAGGCGAATCTGTGAGGGGCGTTTCTAGAGTATAAATGGTGCTGGTATGGCGTTGGAGGTCTGTCATGTTGCGTGGGTATTACAGCTGCTTGGCTTTCCGTAGGTGGAGCATCAATTTAAGTCTCAAGACCCTGTTACCATTTCCTTTTCTGGGGCGTAATTGCTTTACTTTTTGTCGCATGATTTCTTTCGAGCAAATCTGGCTTCGAATCTTTTAGCACGGAAGCCATCCAGTCCATTTGTGTCTCAAGAGATATTCACCGTGCCAAAATTGGCAAGCGCCTTGCCGCAAGAATCTCCTCTTTCGGTGTTATCCATCCTTGGTTGTTCACTTATGCCAATGCAGAGCGGCGCTTTCCTATTCTCATTGCTCTTACCCGCGCAAAGATGAAGATCCTGGAATTATCTTTGGAGAGGGGCTCATGTTGTCAAAATCGTTTCGGATACCTTAAGATTTCGGACAGGCTCTCTACGTTGAAGGCTTTCTCGCCATTTCGATTGCTCTACTGAATGTATCATATGAGTTATCAAGATCTTTTTAGTTATCTGCTCATGTTGAATTTTGTGACTGTTTACTTCACCATGGCAGGGCACTGGGCATCTTCAACTCATTCTCATTAATCTTAGGTCTCCTGAAATTTCACTGACTACAAGCAATATGGCACCCGCCGTAAACCACTAGTGAGACGTATAACCATATAGTTCCTTTCTAAACTGCAGTCGCGGGTGGGTGGCCAAAGCGGTGACCTATTTCCGCTCCTTTGCTTATGCCCACGTTCTTGTGACAGTGTATCTCACGTTCATAAGATCCTAGCAATTCTTGACTTGCTATCCTTCAGTGATTGGTCAGGTTTAATATGGCTTCCCAAAGGAAGGTAAAAGCTTGAGTTGGCATCTGATGTGAGATGACAGCTTTCTTACCATCGATGGCCACTGTCGATCTGCTCTGGAGTCGGTAGCCTAAGAAGAGCAGTAGCATTAGAGAGAACGCCGAGTATTTCGTCGACTTCCGTAGGCTTGCTATCTCCGTCCTTGAAGCGCGTCCTATTTCTCTCATATATCTTTATCACTCTTTCCACATCTGTTTTGAGGATGGCGTTTTAGCGCGAGCCTTGCTAAAGTATATAACTGGGTGAATTTGACGTCCCTTTAAGAGTCCGCTGCAAAGATGCCGTAGAACAAGCCACTCGACGGCTTTCCAGGTCACCGGCTTCGTAAGATAACTTGAAAAGTAGGAACTCTTACTTGCAGTTCAGCACCAACACGGTGGCTCTCTTCTAGACTTGCTCACGAGTTGCGTTTAAAAAGAGAGCGATATCGCGTCTGCCAGTTTAAGGACCTTTAGAACTCAATCCCCTTACAAAAATTCAAAGTGAGGTACTTGTCGCCCCTGGAATTGTGGTTTTCATGATAATCCCTTACGGAAATCTCTTAAATGTGGAATATAGGGTCGGTAATTTCTAGGGGGCAATAAAAATATTAGTGAATAATAGTATAATATAAGTAAAAGCTATATGCATTGCTTATCCTATGCTAGCTTTTCTGCCCTAGTCGATTTCTGTATTTAAATTTTAAAAACAAGAAGCAAACTATTCTCGAGTACTTAAAACAACATTCTTAACTATTAAGTAGAAACTAAATATTAAGATAACGTTGAATATTAATTTAAATCGTAATTCAGAGTAGTATAATGGCATAGGTGCATAGTAAGCAATGCTTATTACTTTTAAATCTTGATATAGATAGAAATAAACTTTGGTTAGATATTAAGTATCTAAGAGAATTACATTAGCAGTTCTTTACTTAGGATGTCTATAAAACCTTATGTAATTATTATAGGTTGTGAAATTGAGTAGACTAAGAGGATAGGGACAAAATAGAGATTCGAACTCTTATTAGAAACGTGGAAGAAAAGTAGATTAGTAGGATTAGACCCTTACCTAACTCACCTAGAAAGTTATATATACAAAGGTTAGTGTTATTTGTTGCAGAGGAATCATTAGGTCGAAAGAAAACCAGCGCTGCCAGTGGCGCCGTTCCCTTCTCCGAAATCACATGATAACGCTAGTGCTAGCTTAACTTCTCCTTCGGCAAGCTCGCAAAGGAACGACGAAGACCTTAACAAAACAAACTCATCGTCTCTAATATCTCCACCCCCATCTCCATTGTTCTTCTCTATCCCTCAAGATGTTCAGGAGGTATGTATTTGCCTATTAAAGCTTGCCCCAAGCTTCCCAGCAGCGCCAATTGATCAATTGAACTGACACGATATCCTCGGCCCAGCGCTCTTCAAAAATCCGCCGTCCGGGCCTCGAGAAGCGCCTTCAGACCAGCAGTCTCTACTGGTTTAAGAGCTGCCTCTGCCCGATTCGCATCTGATAGCGCCCTTCATGGCAAGATTCATCAGGTCATTGGTGCCGTCGTGGATGGTGAGTGATTAAAATTTTCTTCCCAACATCGCCAACGAGCTCCGGATCGCTCGAGCACAACAGCCAAGCTTGATACTTGATAGGAATATAAAGCTGATAATTAATTGCAGTAAAATTCGATACCGACAAGCTGCCTCCGATTCTCAACGCCCTCGAAACAGACAACGGTGGTCAAAAGCTTGTCCTCGAGGTCGCGGTATGTCAACAATGGATCAACATGACACATAGACTGATATATATATAGCAACATTTAGGAGAGAATGTTGTTCGTACTATTGCTATGGATGGTAAGAATTCTCCATGAGTTGTGCATTTTAGCAATTGACACGAAGGAACAGGTACTGAGGGCCTTGTCCGTGGTCACCGTGCTACCGATACTGGCATGCCTATCATGGTCCCAGTCGGTCCAGGAACTCTCGGTCGTATCATGAACGTTACCGGTGATCCCATCGATGAGCGTGGTCCTATCAAGCACACCAAGAAGCTCCCCATTCACGCCGACGCTCCCCCTTTCACCGATCAATCTACGGCCGCTGAGGTCTTGGTTACTGGTATCAAGGTTGTCGACTTACTCGCCCCATACGCTCGTGGTGGAAAGATTGGTCTTTTCGGAGGAGCTGGTGTCGGAAAGACTGTGTTCATTCAAGAGTTGATCAACAACATTGCCAAGGCTCACGGTGGTTACTCTGTCTTCACTGGTGTCGGAGAGCGTACTCGTGAAGGTAACGATCTGTACCATGAAATGCAGGAGACCCAGGTTATTCAACTTGATGGAGAGTCTAAGGTCGCCTTGGTCTTCGGTCAGATGAACGAGCCTCCGGGAGCCCGTGCCCGTGTTGCTCTTACTGGTTTGACGGTTGCTGAGTACTTCCGTGACGAGGAGGGTCAAGATGGTAAGCTCCTACACCTCTGCGGAGATCCTCCGAAACCTGGCTTTCCCAAGCTGTTTTCTCTGGCTATTCTGCAGTTCTTTTGACCTATACTAATTTTTCTAGTGTTGCTCTTCATTGACAACATTTTCCGTTTCACCCAAGCCGGTTCCGAAGTGTCTGCTCTTCTCGGTCGTATTCCATCTGCCGTTGGTTACCAACCTACCCTCGCCGTCGACATGGGTCTGATGCAAGAGCGTATTACCACCACAACCAAGGGATCAATTACATCCGTCCAGGCTGTCTACGTGCCTGCCGATGATTTGACTGATCCTGCTCCTGCCACCACCTTTGCCCATTTGGACGCTACCACTGTGCTTTCCCGTGGTATCTCTGAGTTGGGTATCTACCCTGCTGTCGATCCCCTTGATTCCAAGTCTCGTATGCTGGATCCCCGTATCATTGGACAAGACCACTACGATACTGCCACCAAGGTCCAACAAATGCTTCAAGAGTACAAGTCCCTCCAAGATATCATTGCCATTCTTGGTATGGATGAGTTGTCTGAAGCCGATAAGTTGACTGTCGAGCGTGCCCGAAAGCTCCAACGTTTCTTGTCGCAACCCTTCGCTGTGGCACAGGTTTTCACAGGTAATAATTACTCAATTCTGAAATGCACTCGCGATACTAATTGAAATGCAGGTATCGAGGGTGTTCTGGTTGACTTAAAGGATACCATTCGCTCATTCAAGGCTATCATGAACGGAGAGGGTGATGACTTGCCAGAAGGCGCTTTTTACAGCTAGTACTTCCTTCACATTTGATCGGCTGATGATTCTAACTTCAACTAGTGGTGGGTGACATCGACGCAGCTCGTAAGAAGGGAGAAAAGATCTTGGCGGAGCTTGTAAGTCTAGTCTTGTGCCAAAACTTAGCGGGATCTAACACGTATCACAGGAGAAAGAGTAGAGAGTGATAGTGGGGTAGGAAGAGGTCTTGGAGACGCCATTCTTCCTTTGTACATTTGCTTAGACCTGTAACAGTGCAGCGGGGGCTTCTGCTAGGGCTAGCAGTTAGTTGCCTGAGTCAAAAATCTCTTTCCACCTTATATCCAAACTTGAAAGTGATCTCAACACGCAATGGCTCAAACAATTCGCTTGGCTCAAATTGGGTTCACTTCCCCATTCCAAAATCGTACTTCAGCGTCGCAAATTTTTACTCCAATTCTATTCCTACATCTTGTCTGAACCTTTTTTAGTTGCCTTTGCAGCCCCCTCAAACTCCAAGGAGGGCGCACCCCAACTCCACAAACATCAAGGCCAAGCTCCATCCTCGATATACCAGAAAACCAATTCAAAAGCATCCGGGTCGAGCCACATTCGTAAAACACATGCGATCTTCGATTCACCAAATGCAAGACTGAGTCCAACCTCCAGAATATTTCACCAACCCCACCTCCCCAGAACTGATTCAGTCATGTGAACCTGGAGACCTTGCCCGAACAGAAGCCTGATACTGTCTTGGGGAGAGTACCCAGTGAACCGTTCCACATTGCTCAGCCCTACATTGTTGAGCTTAGGGGTATGCTCTCTGATGGCAAGGGAAAGTCACGTAGGAGTGACTCCGCCGAGGACTGCCGAACCCTCTTGGAAAAGGCGAAAGCCATCATCCGCCAACTCGCCTTTAAGAAGTGGTAAACACATCACGGGCAAGCTATATGACCGGAAGTGCAATGCATATCACTGGGGATGTCAAAGAAACGCCGAAGATCTCGTGTTAACCTTTTTGGCTCGGATGCCGCCTTCGAGGGTACCGATAGGAGAGCCACCTGAAGGGCTATGACTATGAGATTCCGGGGCGAGTGGTTGCCATGAGAGTGCGGTGGGAAGGCCTTCATAGTACCGTCTGGACTGTCGGACCAACCTACAACTTGATGGGCTGCCTCAACGTCGAATGCCCCGGCCATCATACCCAAGCAGATGAGCGCTAGCACACCTACGCCCAAACCCATCAATTCTGTTGATCCGGCTGGGTCTAGCAGTGACGAGGATGACGAGATTGATGATGATGTGGACGGTGAAGATTCGGATTCAGAATCACGCACCAGCCGTGCCCAAATCGCGTTCACCCAGACACCGACAACTACGATCCATTAGCAGGCCAACCCGTGTCTTCAATCATGACTGGCACAACCGAACCCTCACTCGCAACAGACGGTGAGGCCGGCCCTGAAATCGTTCATATTGTATTTGAACGACTTAGCCACGGCCGACCCCTCGCTCCTCCCCAAGACCCTACAAGAATGCGCCCCTCTCCTCGAGCAGCTTGGACCTTCCAGGGAAACCTAGCTAGAATTTAGACCGGCAAACAAGAGATTCAGGCTCGAGATGCCGCATCGAGAAACAAGCGTTGTCCGTACGACCCATACGGCTTTCATCCACGGCTTGCTTTCCGAGCCTGGGCTCCAATCTATTGCCTTGCTTCCCAAGAGGTCGTTCCCAGTAGATCTCCAACAATGAATTGCTGTTGTTTGATGCCTTCTAGTGTCTTTGGGAATTCAAAACGGTTATTTATCCCTAATTGGTAAACCGATCCCCGGATAAGGTGGCAGCAGTCCCATGGACTTGTAGCCTTGAACTTTGAACCTTTGCTGCACTGACATGGCATTACCCTCTCCTGTATACTTTCCCGAGTGACACAACTTACAAGCACCAGAGCAGAAGCGTCGGAGAATAGTGTTCGTCAATATCCTGCTCTCGTTGTAGTCTAGGTGAATAGTCAGCTCGGTCTTGTTTGTGTGATATGAAATGAGATTGGCGCTGTCAGGAGGACGGTTGTTCTCCTAGTTAGTAGCCAGATACATGCCTATTAGTTGGTTTGCGGGCTTAGAGTTGTTTTCAAACGGTGTGGATCCGAGACTCGAGGATTCGACTTTCGAAGTCGGGAATCATGAATTTCTAACCCGAGACACAGTTTCTCGTTGTTGGGCAGAATAGTAGCATGACTAGTGGGAACCTTCAAATTGGGACCTGGGTTTTGATTTATGAGGATGCCGTAGAGAGAAAGGCTTTTCACGTCTGACGAATGTCAAGATAGGTGGATAGAGTGTTGGAGCGTCTGGTGCTAGGTGACAAGATATATACTACGAGGTTTTCAGCGTGGGTTGTGCTTCCCACTTGTACCGCCTACCAAAACGCGCAATGGATTCCAGAAAGTCGGACTCGTTTGTAATTTATAAAGATATAATAGACGACTACGAAATACAAAAGTTTCATACATACTGCAGAGACAGGAGGAGTAAACAAGTTCACGCAACCGACTTTAGTTTTCTGATGAGGGTATAAAGGGCTACTGCAGATCTCCAGAGTCGGGATCCAAGTTTTGGTTTGGCATGAGTTTCTTCTCGTTTCGGCTTGCTCTTACGAGTTTGGAAGAACACAATTGATGGATGGCCTTCAAGACTAAGTGGGTAATACTCATACTGGTATTAAGAGAGAGGCATGAGCGCGCCATTGCTCACTGTTACTCCTGATTCAGTGCTCTGCCTTGGATGTCATTACTTAATTTGACTATTCGGATATTTTAATTTTCTAATTCCCTAGAAACTCGAAAAAGCTTGGTTATTGATGGATACTAGGTGATTAGAGGACAGGTAATATTAGGTGCACTGCGAGCGCTCACCTGAGTTTGCTTGAGAGGAAGGAAATCGAGAACTTTTGAGCTATTCCGGGTTAAGAAATACTCAAGTATGAGCACATCTAGGTCTCGAGAGCGCCTGGAGGAATTAGTAAGCTTTTTTGAATCTCAAGTTTAGTATCAAGGACTATAACACTGTCTTATCTTAGTATAGTATGAACTAGCTGGTGATTGCTACCACCAACTTCGGGCACAGTGGGTAAACATTCCTCTGTTATCTTACATGTCGATTACCACATTACTATCCAAAGAAACCCTCTGGTTGAGCCAGGTCAATAAATACCCTCACCTGAGGCCGAACTCCTGGAACTCTTAAAAAAAACAAGAACCACTAGTCTACAAACCCATCATCCAAATCTTACTTTGTTTTCAACAATTTCCTCGGCAGACGATTCTCCCGTTGACGCCACCTCTGCTCTCCGGATCCAACTTTCAGTCCTTTCGAACTCCGTCCTGCTCTCCCTTGGCAACGCGTGCTCGACTGAAATTTGTCTTCTCGTCGTCTCCGCCATTCTTCTTGCTGTTGATGACATTTCCATCGCTCTCACACTTTCATTCAGAACCGTACTCGGGGCCACGCCAACTAGCGAGCAGGCTTCCGCTGAGGCAGAGACTGGGCGGTATGCTTCCTCGCGCTCATTATTCCGGGTATGAACTTCTTTGCGGCCAAAGGTGAAGGAGAATCCGAACGTGTATTGATTTCCGGGCACAGAGGAGGTAGGTGGCGGCATGTATTGCGCTGGTCGTCTAGCTCCAGGGATTCGCTCTGGTGATGCGTAAATTGGTTCGGGTGATTGGCAGAATTGTAGTGATCGATAGAGGAGTGCGGGTTTGCGGGTGGTTTCGATGAATGGGACAAGGTGGAGGAAGAAGAGTACGAAGTGCCCAAGTCTATTGGAGAGGAAGTCAGCTACTTGCATCCTTGATACTAGTATGGTACTAGTATGGAAAGAGTCTACGTACGCGGCGATAATCCCAAAGCTTGCACCTGTCGCCATGGAGTAATGTGCCTGGTCCTTCTGCGGCTCACAGAAATGATAGGTGACGCCAGAATCACACCAGCTATTCCTCCAGTATCCATCTGACAGGATATATACCGAGCTCGTCAACACCATGGCAGAAAAGCAGAAGTGGAGCATGACGTTGAGTAATGCCGGGATCTGGCAGAACAGGAGTAGGAAGGAAAGCATGAGGGAGGGAATGATCTACAGCAGAATGAGTTAGAGGAATCAATTGAACATGAAGGGAATTCAAGACAAGTCAGGGCCTTACGAGAGAAACCGCTACAATCAATGAATTCTCGGCCACCTCCGTCCCCCAGTGGGAGATCTTGGGCACAATCGCGAGAGCAATAATCAACGTAATGAGAGAAGCAGCAGACGAGATCAGAATGCACCAATTCAGGAACCTCTTTGTCCGGTGGAATAGCACTCTCCTCCTCGGCTTCACAAAGGGCATTGGAGCTCTCGCTGCCCTCCCCCAAGCACCAACCGGCACATGTTCCCCGACGTATTCTTCGTCATCCGAATACAAATCTTCAGCGAGAAACCGAGTCCCCTCGAGATCTTGGGCCATCTCCCCACTGCCTCCCACCAAGCTCCACAACAGATGCGCGAGGCGTCGCTGTGCTGTGCTTAGGACAAAAAGCAATTGAACAATTCGAAGAAGCTAGGAGGCGGGAACACTCTCATATCATCGTCGTCTGAGCATGAAGTCGTACAAATACCGAGATAAAAACAAGCACTTGCTACAGTATCACTGTAAAAGGTTGCCTAGAACTATCTCAAAGAAGCGCGTGCCGCAGGGGGCTGAGTTCAGTCAGTACAGTAAATGTCTTGAAAAGGAGGGGTTACCGGGTAACAGTACCGTTGTTGGCCCCTGAGCCGCTGGAGTGTCGTGCAGGCCAGGGCAGATGGATACGGAGTACGAGGGAAGTGGATACGCATTCAGGGCCGGGGAAACTTCTTTGCAGGCCGAATCCCACAGTAGTATTAGAAGTCCCCGCATCACTTGAAAGGTACATATTAAGTAACGGCGAATATGCCTTACCGAAACTTGACCGCAATTCTGACGAATTATCGACCTAGTCAGAACTTGCTTTGGGTTGGGAAGTGTTACTCGCGCTGTTCTGTTGCGTAAAGGCTTTCGAAGCTAACGAGTAAAGTCTATAGAAGCTGGTGTCTTTCGCCAAGCAATTGTATTTTGATAGATTTCTCGCTGAATGAATAGAATAAAGAAACGGTCTACGCTGTGTTGTTACTGCTTAGAGCTCAGATAGCCGCCGCAAAACAATAGTCTTTGTTTGTCATTCTTGAACAGTTCATCATTCCGCGCAATTATCCTTAAATCTCCTCTGTCACTGCTGTTCAAGGGAACGAACAGATTGTCTACACAAGTCATTGTCTAGAGAAAAACATCTATCAAGCTAATCCCCAATATAAATATAGCGGTATTCATGTGGAATCCTCTTTTGTTCCGTATTCTCAGCAGTCTGCAGCGCAGACCTATTTTCATCAACTTACCAACTTGTCCACCATGTCCACGGAAAGAACCCCCCCGCAGAGCGACTATCCCTATGATCCTTTCATCGCAATGCCTTCTTCCCCACCGAATAAAATACCCAACGCCCCCTTTCTCCCCCCTCCCTACACCACCTTTGCACACTCCGATCTCGAGGCCCAGCGCGCTCGTCGTCGCCAATCTCGCAAGTGCGGCTGTTCGAGCTGGCGGGTCGTTGCCATCGTCTTGGTGCTCCTGGCTGGTCTAGTGGTCTTGGTTTGGGGTATCCATAGACAGTTCGGACCAGTCGGGTCTTCGATTGGGAAGGGGTCTGGTGTGGAGTCTCATGCGGCCGAGAACTTTCCTCGCTTTGTAGATGGGCTGGGCCCTGATGCGGCGGGTGCTGTTCGGGGACATGTTAAGAATCGTCTTGCGCATTGGAAGATGCATAGGGTTGTGAGAAGAGCGGTGGTGGAGGATGGTAAGAGGGGAGAGCTCAACTTGCATTCTTTGGTCTCGGACCTTGCGCTTCTGGCTGCTACCGTTGGTAGCAAGTGAGGACTGGCTTAGAGGGGGGAAAGTAAGGGTGTCAGCTTCTATAAGAGAGCCTAATTCTCCTTCTAAGAATGAGTCGGTGGCTTTGATAGAGAGTGCTTAGTCTAAAATAGGCGTATTGAAAGTGCTCAAGTAGTCTTGAATCACCAAATCTAGGTAGTCGAGACGACTTTTCTTTGACGAATTAGTTCATTGACCTCTGACCCTGTTTTCTGTGACCTTGGTTTCTTACAAATTATTGACCCTTCTCTCCACATAGACTCCAGCAGCGGGGGAGTTTACTACATCCCAATTCTTAGACTCTGACCGGGTCCCTCGCTGTTCCCTCAGCTCTCCCTCCATCCCCACTCTCTAGTCTGACCCACCTCGCCGAGAAGTTGAAACTAAACTCGACCTGCCCCCCAGGAAGGTTAATCGCATTGCCCCTCCACCACTTCGTCCTATGAATTGCCACACATCTCAAAATCGCCAACAACCCGAAAAACACACTATCGATTATTAGCCTCTTCTTCCTACCCATCTGCTACCTTCAACAATCAACCAGACTTACCAAATAGCTGTAATAATCCCCGCAGCGGCCCCAATCAAGATCTTTAAAGCAAGCAAATAGGCTGAACAGTCTCGGCCGCCTACGATGAGATCTCCATCCCAATCCTTTCGTGAGCACCAGCCTTCTTCTGGGAAGTAGTACTGGAGATTTGACAGGGTGGCTTCGTGGGTATAGAGGGGGAATAAGATGTCGAAAAGGAGGGGGAAGAGGATAGGGAAGGTGAAGTTTAGGGAGAGGGAGGAGAGGATGAGGGCGAGGAGGGACTGGAGGTGTTAATTGGGGAGTATTTTATTGGAGGGAGGACGGGAGAAAAGGGGAGAGGAAAGAAAGGGATGTGAGGTGTGGCGCGGAGGAAGAAGAGGAAATCGAGGAGTGAGCGGAGAGGAGCGGAATAGGAGCGGTAGAGCGGGAACGGGAACGGGAATAGTGAGATGGCAAAAGTGGAGAAAACATACCCATCCAGCCATTCCATTCACAAGTTCATGACCGCGCCATTCGAAATCGGGCCAGGCTCGAGAACTCAGGATGAATTTTGCAGCAAGACATGTCGCAAGCGTAGTAACCGAAGCAAAGCGAATCAGGTGATTCAAAACGCGGACTGGCTTCTTGAAGTGTGAGTTTGCTGGCGCTGGCGCTGGCTCTGATTCTGAGGTCGAGACGAGGCCTGCTTCAGCGTCGCCACTGGTGATTGAGATGGACACGGGGATGTTGTCACTAGTCACGCCGCTGGTGAGGAGGTGTGAGGTTTCGATAGGGGATGCTGGAGCGGGCAAGGACATTATTCAAAGTGTTGGACAGTGACCGGTCTCATAAGGAAGAAATATTTATCAAGTCTTGATTTAGGGCAGAGCTTGCAGGAGAGAGAAAAGAAAAACTGGGTGGTTCAATATCTCGTAAACTTGAGATGCATATGTTCAAGGTCGAAGGGTGCGTTTCAGGTTTCCAAGGCACTATGCCGCGTACACGTGACGTAAATTGAGCTCTTGATGCCAGCTAGAATGCCTTGCATGTACCTGGTATCACAAGAGATAAACTATATCTTGGTGTTAGTAGTGGTACTCGTATAGCACCATGAAAGTGTGAGAAAAAAGATAGAGCGGCGAAAAACGACCACGTGCTGTGGACGAGGAAGGAACGCATTTGGATTAGGAACTTCTCGTGCTTTTGCCATTCACCAGGTAAGATCTTACCATTGTTTACATTTTCAAGAGCTCACGCGCAGCCTATGGGAATTTTAGAAAATTAATTGAAGTGCTATATATCTTCACTAAGCTCCCATCCAATCCTTACTCCTTCAAATACCTTCCAATCCACTGGTGAATACAAAAGTCACCATACCTATCCCAGCCAGGACCGATGACCATGCAGCCTGCCCTCAAGAAATTTTAGTTGCCTTTTGCTAGGCCCCTTAAGCCAACAAGCCTCCCATTCCAACGGCCAAGACACCCATCGCCACAGCAGCAAACAGTTGAGCTGTACCTCTCGACTCAACACCTGCATTATTGGAAGTTGGACTCGAGGTTGGAGAGCCCGAAGTGGGGGATCCGGTAGAACTAGAAGAGGAGCCGGCCTGGACGGCACCAACGATACCACCTTGGACTGTGGTAGGAGCAACAGTGCTGTTGATCTTGGCAGCGGCGGCAAGGTAAGCTGTAATAGTCTTTCCAGTGCTATCGGCTCTATAAGGATAAAGAGTCAGTGCTTGTTCGGTAGGAAGGGAAAAAGAAAACTTACGGAGCATTGATGACGCCTCCCATACCACCCTGGCAATGAGATGCAACGGAGCAGTAGAACCAGATGGGGAGAGTATCGTTGACCTTGAGGGAGAAAACGTCGGGGTTGGACCCCGAAGTCGTGGAGAGGGCACCGCTGAAGAAGCTGGTGCCATTGGCTAGAGGTGCGCAAGGTGCAGCGAAGGTGGATTGAGCAACAGAATGCCTGGATGGGTAGAAGTGGAACTCGATCATATCACCAACCGCAGCAACGACGTTGTTAGGAGAGAATGTGAGACTTCCATTGCCAACAGCAACTGTATGTGTGGATGAAGAGGAAGACGATGTGCCGGTGCCAGTACCAGTACCAGCTGATGAAGAGGTCGTCTTGGAGGGGGTGTCGCCGCCATACTGGGCGAGTACGAGAGGGAGGAGAGCGAACCAGGCTGGGAGAGTAGAGAACTGCATGATGAATATATACCCAAGTATGTAAATATCTGTGGGACGGGAGGTGATCTGGTGAAGAAGCGAAGTGTAGAGGAGGTGAGGAGATACTGTAGTTTAAGATAGTTTGAGATAGTTTAAGATTAAGTTGAGATAATTAATGAAGACCGGAGAACTCTCTCAACTTTATATTCAGGGCCAGTTCGTCCCGTCTGGTGAAACTGCTCAAGCGTGAGAGAGACCGGGGAAGGGAATTATTGAGCTCCTTCGAGACTGGAGCATCCGGGGTACAAACAACCCCATACAGGAGCCAGGAGAGCACAGACGCCGATGACACTTGTCATGTACGACCGCACAACTGTACCCGTACACTACCTTCGTACTTCGTATATGAGAAAAGATGCCTGAAAATCGCGGGGTCAACACGCGGCCGCCCGGTGAGTGGCCAATGAGCTGCCGCGGAAGACATGGAGGCTTTTGCCTTGCCGCTCAGGGGCGCAGGCGAGAGCATCTGATAAGTGGCATGCCTGTTGGCGTTGACCACTCACGCTACACAATGTCAATTTACCAAACGAAATGGATTTGTTTTCTCCGTGTTTGGGACAAGCAAGCCACCAGGAAGCCACCAGCAAGCCATCGGTCCTCGTATTAATCCATTTTATAAACTTCGAGGCTGCAAAATCAATCGTCCCTGGACCAGCCCAAGCTTTCCAGAAGAGATTTGGAATAGAGATCTCTGGTCCACCATTTATCGAATAGTTGGTAGCACAGCAAATGCAAATGAACCCTTTAAGATGCTCAGTGGGGTGCGTTAACGGCGACATGCGCAGAAGTGGAGGTGGAAGCGCTGTGTCGGATCAAGCCCGGGGGATTCAGATGAAACCCGATCCACGGACAAAGGGGACCGACCTGGAGAAGGGAGGAAAGTGTTTCTCTCCTGAATGTTTGTGACCTGATGCAGGAGTTGAGTTTGAGTGTTTTAGCCTAGGCGCTTCTTGACCTCGGCGCTTTGCCCTGGCAACTTCACGAGTTTCACGTGACTTGACTTGAGCCCTCCAAATCCACTCCCCGTTCTCTTCCATTGTTATCTGATGCTACTCGTCATACCATCTCTTCGAGAAGAACCGGTATCTTGACCCCAGAATAACACATTGCCACCTACAAGGGACGGAACTCCCATTCCGCTGTCCCTCAACGATTCAGAGCCATCTCAAGGCTTCTGAACTGTTCAGGAGAATCCTGAAATCCCATTCAGTCCAAAATCCATGTAATTGCCATTTAACATCCGAGCTTGCTGGAATACCGAATGCGCAATGAAGACTCGAATATTCTGGAATAGTCAACTCGTGTGCTGAAATCTTCCCGGATATTCAACGGATCCAAAGTATTCGGATCGCTCTGCATGTTAAGATCGTTTCGAATCTTTAGAGAATGACGAATGCCCAAGCTTTGCTAAATGTCCAGGGGTTCTGATTTTGAATATCCTTCCATATTCCAAATCACCTACGGATTTCAGGAACGCGCGAGTATTCCAAGTAACTTGGGGCACACTCTGGGACCGCTTAAATAATCTCGCCCTTCCAGATTGCTAGACTCTCAACCAAGACAAACGTGGAAAGTCAGGTCTCGAGACAGTTTTCCTGAGGGAGGATGTGCTTTTTCGCTCGGCTCTTAAATTGAGGGTTCATGCAAGCAATAATTTTGCTATCCCCACATCATCGGTCGTATTGAGAGCTTGAAGCGGAACCATCAAGTACGGGAACCACATCGGCCCTAGAGTTTTCCCGATTGCCTCGATATCGTGAACTGCCACCCCTTCGATCCACCATAGGTCTTTGACAATTTTGAGAAACGTCAAGTAATGTGCGAGAATAACAAGCGCTCTCGGTCTCTTCTCTTTTGCACACTGGTGAAACTTATCCGTCATGAACGAAGGCCAGCATATGACTCTGATGTAAAGAGCAGGGCTGAGGCCATCATCCTTCAAACTGGCGTAGAGCAAGCCTAAACAATCAAGCGTTTTGCAATAGACCTCAAGCATGGGGAAGTCTTCATCGTGTTGTTGAACCTCCTGCATCATTTGAATCAGGACTGTGGGAAGGCTGGGCTCTGATCGGAGCTTCGATATCTCGCGAGTGAACAAAGGCATCACCCTTAGCCCATCCAGATTCTGTTCCTTCTTTAACATGAAAATAGCCGAGAGACCCCGGTAGAGAGTAATCCAATTCACGATAAGCAGCTCTCCAACTTCCAAGAGATCACCTTCTGTGTAAAGAACAACCAAAATAACCGCCATACATAATGCAGCTTCATACGCCGAGTCCTCATCCCGAAGAGTCGTAAGAGCCTGACGATAAGATGCCACAGACTTAGCACGATACATGGCTGTTCGCTTCTGGTGATCCAAGGAAGTGGGATCCAGTGTCTGCATGTGCATAGAAGCAACTCCAAGGATTCCTTGCAACAGATAATCGTGCTCGAAAGCAAGCTGGGGAACGGCTATGAGAAGAGTATTATTGGCCGGGTCTCCAATGGCGACCCTGCTCCAAGTCATGGTTGACCAGTGATGCATCAGCTTTACATCTGATGGCGATAGGCTCCCGGAAGCAAATAAGGCTGGTGATGGGAGCCTCGGGGCTTTTGTGAGGTCCCAATCCCACATGGGAAGGAGCTCATCTGGATCTTGTTCATCGAACTGAGGGGCCGGAGAGCCTCCTTTTGACGAAAGTTTTGAGACTTCGGAGCTCGGAGGCGTGAGTTGACCCGTACGAGTAGGTCTGATGGCAAAATTACAACTCAAGTCTCTCTTCTTGCAATAGCCACACTTCGGCTGTAACTCATCACACTGCGAACTGTAATCAGAAAGTAGAACCCAAGCACGATTAATTCATGTTACCTTGATTTTCCTTGCTTTACAGGTCTGACACCCTCCCCTCGACTTCTTATGCGGTCGCTTTGGTACGAAATCGGTCGTCATGGTATCTGATTTGTCTTTCGCCGGGAAATACTAATCCACCCCTTTTCGCTTGTGGAGAGGTGATGCCACAAGCGCAACGAGACAGCAGGCAGGCTAACGACAGCCGATGGAGGGCGCAATATCCTCAGCAGGTCGGGTTTAGGGGGGTGCCCTGAACTCGACACGTGATTGAAGCCTTTGCTGAGGGTGGGTTTTCAGAGTTCTTTGAGTACGACGTATGAGAGTGAAGAATATGAAGCAATGGAATGGAGGTGTTGTTATATTATGGGGTGTTCCTGAGGATGATAAGGAAGAAAGCTGTGTAATATATGTGCAATTTATCGCGAGGAATGTCAGAGCTAGCTCATTATGCACAAACGCGGCACAATTTGTCCTTGAAGTCGGGGAGCGGGATTGCCGAAACTGGTAAGCGTATCGGGCCATCGTTACGTATATCCGAGAGTCAGCCGCAGCCGCAGATAAGCGCTGAAATCGCGTCTCCCAAATATCCCAACGCGACTTAGACTTCCAATATATAACTAAATAGACAGCAACGGCCATGGCCTCATTCTTTTCTTTGCCAAATGAGCTGGTAATATCAGCTTTGAATTCCAAATTTCCAGCCCGAATTCACCAGATCCGGTCACTGACTACACTACTTTCAGTGAGTATCATCTCAATTCCCTTCTCGACAGGGCTCTCAGCTAATCAATTTTTCTTAGACCAGAAGCGCACCAGTAAAGAACATTGTCCTACATGGCCTCGAAGCCACCGGCAAGACTGCAGTAACTAGGGCTGCTCTCAAGGAGCTCTCTTCGTCCGACGACACGAACGGAGTTGGAAATGAAGAGGACAAGCACGATGACCTTCGATATGCACTGATCAAGAGCGCAGAATGTATTACCGGGAGGCATCTACTCGAGCAAACTGTCAGGGCTGTTGCTCAAGCTGTAGCATACGAAGGCAGTGTGGGACGTTGTGAGAACCTCTCCCAGTTGGTAGTGGACATCAGCAAGTATATGGAAAAATGGATAGGTTCTGCCAGTGAGCATACGAGGAAACGACTTATCCTGGTATTTGATACCATTGATCAGCAGAGAGATGCCCCAACTACTTTACTGCCAGCTCTTGCGAGATTGGCCGAGATAGTAAGTGGCAGCATAACAGCTTCTGTCCATGGTCCTATGCTAATTCCTTCAGATCCCAAATTTGACATCGGTTTTCATTATTACTTCTCCCCGACCCAACTTCCTTCATCTGCCAGGCGTTCCTCAAATCTCCTTCCCCGCCTATACCAAACCCGAATTGCTTTCAATCCTCGCCCTCACAACCCCAAAACCGACCCTCCCGAAAGAAACCAAGGAGACATGGAACCGCTTCTGCTCTGCAATCTGGGACTCTCTGGCCAAGCACTCCGGCCGTGACGTCGTATCTTTCCGTACCATATGTTTGCGCCTCTGGCCACGCTTCATTCGCCCCATTCTGGACGGCACACACGACCCAACACCATTCAGCAAGCTGCTCCTTGCAAACCGCTCTCTTTTCCAAAACGAAGCCATCCTCGTTCCCAACGTTATTTCTAACTCTGCCCCTAAGGTGAATCCTTCAACAGCAAAGCCCGCGTCACAAGCGAATGCCACAGGTATCGGCGCCCAGCTACCCTACACGTCACGACTACTACTCCTTGCCGCCTACCTGGCCTCCTACAACAAACCTGGCACTGACTCTTTGCATTTCATGAAAGGATCTCTCGCCCGGCGCCGCAAGAAAGGAGGTGGTACTGCTCTCACTCGCACTACTTCCAAGCCTGGTATTTCTAAATCCCGCAAGATAGCTCGGAAACTCCTTGGACCACAAGCTTTCATCTTAGAGAGAATGCTAGCTATCTTCGCGGCCGTGAAGGAAGATGCTGATGGTGAAGCTGGGAAGGCGAGAGGAGGGAGGACGGATGGAAGCGCGGATGTGCAGATGGCTATTACTACATTAGCTAGTCTGAGATTACTAGTTCGGGTCGGAGGTGCAGGAGCAAGTGAGGCGTTGGATGGAGGATCTAGGTATCGAGTTGCGGTGGGGTGGGAGGTAGTGAGGAGTATTGCGCGGAGTGTCGGTGTTGAGGCGGAAGATTACTTGGCTGAGTGATGAGTGTGCGCATGAATTGATGATCCCATGGGTGTTCTAACTCCCTCTGTTGACTTTTTTCACGTGCTACAATATCTCATTTCCCTAGCAAGTGCTAAAGATAAGAGGTAGACTTAAAACGACGGTGGAATTTTTAAGGGGAGAACCTCCGCCCGATTTTGGTGTTCATTGCGGCCTGTTATCGACGCTTGGAAGGCTGTCGGCCCATATTCAGATCACCAGGAGACATTCAATCCCTCCCTTACTCTCCTCCCCCAACAACCTTGAGATCTAGAGCACCGGTACCAGCGCACATACTCCAGTGGGGCGTGAAGCGTGTACCACTCTCCCACCTCCACCCCTTCATATACACAAATAAGCACCGTCCCTCCAACAAGCTCTTTCACAGAAATTCCGCTAGGTCTAACATCAAGCGCGTTTGTTGGAGTACCAGGCACTGGTATCTTCGTTAAGCCTCCAGTATGCCATTTGACAAAAACCCCAGGCTTTCTGCGGGGTTCAAGGACAGCGCCCTTCGGGTTCATGCAATTGTTGTCGGTTTTTCGATTTTAGCGCGCTTTTTAACGTTGTATTCTTTTGGTGTCGTGGTGCCGAATGTAGGAAAGGAGGCTTAGGCGAGCAAATTTTCCCGCCTATCCGTTTCCGCATTGCTAATTCAGTTTCAAAGGCGCATGGTTTTCAGAGCTCAAATATTCTATGATGCAGCTCGGTCACAGGGTATTCGAGCAAGTGATATAATCCACTTCTCTGCCAGCATAGCCTATGAATAGTGAGACGAAGGTTTCATGATCTTGCCAGACCCAAATTTGCATTTCATCTGGCTGGCTTGAGAAGTGCAAGCGAATCACTTGTGAACAATGGATCGCAAATTGTTTCGCCCATATCAGTGATTCACTAGCTAGACAAGTTAGGCGCTAGATAGCTACTTATGTAAGAGAATTTCCAAGCGTAACCTGCATTAGCACACGGAGTGTTATTAGTCCAATGGATCGAGGTGGCGCATGGGTCAAACGCTGCTCTTGATGCGTCATTTCACTTTCCAGAATCTGGCGCTGTTGATTTGTTGAAGTAATGGCAGCAGAAAGTGATAAGTGAGGTTCTCAACGGGCGAAACGACTGTCGGTTTACGGAGTTCGGTATTACCGTCAATTTTTAAGCGACTGGCAGAGTGCGTAATAAGCCAGTCAGTCAGCGATCAGTCAGTCCAATACAGCCTACAGGCAACTGGCTGACTGATAGGCAAAAATTGCCAATAACGAAGGTAAATTAAAGCTATTTAATGGTTTCATAATATATTATAATTAAACATCTATTATGCAAATGTTGAGGCAGCGAGAGCTGTCGCCTATGAAGGGATATATTTTGATATTATTATTTAATTTAATTTAATCACTGACTTATTACGTACTCTGGCTACTGTCAATTTTCTAAGCAGTTTTCAATCTCAGTAGCCCCCGTTTTTCACTTTTGCTTTCAATAAACAGGAGTCACTTGTGAAAAATCTTACGCTTCTGTTCCATGGCTAGGTGCATCATTCCACCCACATGTGTTAAGACAACCTCCATCTCTCATACGCTTATCGTCTTTTTGGTTTCCATGGTACAGGTTTACATGAAGTTCAAGTATTGAGTCAAGCCCTCAATTTATACTCGAGTTCCAAAAATTTATTCATAACTCTAAAAGAAGTGGATTTATCGTTACCATGTCCTCTATTTACTAACCCTGGTTTATCGGCCACTAGTTCGTAACTTCATTGCTATATAAGAAACTTCTTAGCCATGGAAATGAGTCACTAATGAAAATTTGATACTGGAGACCCTATAGCAGGTTTATAGTGATATAATTATTCTACTCTGTCCGCTCTTTTTTTCATTGCAAACTGAGACCCAATAATGCCGTCGAGTCCCGCTAGTAGAAATCGCTAGCGGAGAAAAAGCTGCGGAGAAAGTGCATACCCCGCCAAGGTTAGAGGGTTAAGTTGACTACCTGGAATCATTATTATTACTTTGAGCTTTAACTATTATCGAAATTGCTTTATTATTTAAACCTGCTATTAAAGCTTAGATTAGCTCACCTCCTCTGCGGAAGATTGAACTTGCCAAATATTACCCCAACTCGCTATTCTTCTAGCTAAGGAGTCTCCCTATAACTCCTAAGCGCGACTTGAGCAAGAGTTCTTAGAAGCAACTCGATTAAACTAGTTCTAGTGTTTCCCGATATTCTAAGTTCTAATCTTCAGCACTTTGTATTACAGAGTTAAGGGGAATAGACAAAGCCTGCTGGGAACTACGCTTCTTGGTTTATAAATTAGTAATCCTTTTGGATTTTACCTTATTAGTACTAAAGTAATTAATTAAGCGAATTATATTAGATAGCAGGGTATAGGGCGATAATCGAGGTATAATAAAGCACTATCAGGTTTACCCTCTATTAAATTAAGATTTTGATACCTACTAAAGCATTACTATTCCTGAAGGTTTATAGGGGGAGATTCTGGATGCAGTGCTTGCTTGTTTGCAGGACTAATAAAAGGAGACCTGCAAGTCTTAGTGGAATAAGGTGAGCGGGAAAATTTGCGAGTTTCTTCTTGGTAGATCTTTCGCTACTTCAAGTTTAGTCTTTTTACTTATCTATTATCTGCTTAATCACTCACATACACATCTTCACCCTTGTTTACCCTCCTTCATTCCCTACTTCACCCCCCTATCTACTCATTTTTAGTATTCACTTCTCGGCTGCACCTCGGCCTTGGGGTATAAAGGCACCCCTCTACTATTGTTTAATCATCAACTATCGAGTTACTCCCATGAACAACATTGAGTTAGTAGCAATAAATCTGGGATGCAGTATAGTAGCACACTAGCACCCTTTTCCCTCCCAAGTCTCACTTTAACTATCAAGTTCCTGTAAACATTAAGTATATGACTATGGATCTGAGATGTGGCATAGTAGCACAGTAGCGCCCTCTTTTATTCTCTCCCTACTTCAACTGTCAGGTTCCTACAAACATTAAGTATATGACTATAAATCTAGGATGTGGCATAGTGGTACCCTCTTCTATTCCCTCCTCACTTCAACTGTCAAGCTCCTATAAACATTAAGCATATAACCATGAATCTGGGATATAACACAGCAGCACCCCCACCTACTCCCCCCCCGATTTACCCTCCCTATCTACTTGCTCACAAAATTCACCCCATGGGTATACCTCAGCCGTGGGGTATAAAAGCATCCCTTGGATTCCCTTTACTGCTATTTATTTATCAACTATTAAGAGCTCCCATAAACAATATCGAGCATGTGACTATGAATCTAGGATGTGGTACTCTCTTTTATTCCTTCCCTACTTGAACTATTAAGCCCTAAATAACATTGAGTATATAAATATAAATCTAGATATGGCAGCCTTCTTTATTTCCTCCCTACTTCAACTATCAAGCTCCTATAAAAAACATTGAGTCTATAGCCATAAATCTGGATATAGCAACCTTCTTTGTTCCCTCCCTATCTCAACTGTCGAGCTCCTATAAACAATACTGAGTATATAACTATAAATCTAGATATAGCAACCTTCTTTGTTCCCTCCCTGCTTTAACTGTCAAGCTCCCAATAAGATTGAGTATATTACTATGAATCTGGGATGTGGAACTCTCTTTTATTCCCTCCCTAGTATCTACTTCACCCTCCTTGCCTACTCACTTTCTGGGTTTAGTAATTCACTCTATGGCCACACCTTAGATTGGGGTATAAAAGTATCCCACTACTATTGTTTAATCATTAACTGCCAAGCTTCTATGAATAACATAGAGCATGTGACTATAAATCTAGGATGTGGCAGCTTAGGGTATAAAGCATCCCACTACTATTGTTTAATCATCAACTGCCGAGCTTCTATCAACAATATCGAGTATATGACTATAAATCTAGGATATGGCAGCTTGCTTTATTCCCTCTCTACTTTACCCTCCCTACTTAGTACCTACTCACTTTCAGAATCTAGTGTTACTCTATGGACACACCTCTGATTTTGGTATAAAAGTATCCCTCTACTATTGTTCAATTATCAACTGTCGAGCTCCCATAAATAATATTGAGTATGTGATCATTAATCTGGGATGTGGCAACCTTCTTTACTACCTCCCCACTTTACCCTCCTTACATATTCATTTACAGAATTCACTTTATGGCTACACCTTGGATTTGGGGTATAAAAGCTTCCTCTCCTGTTTTTAATCATCAACTATCGAGTGCTGCAATGAATAACATCGAGTATATGAGTAACCATGAATCTGGGATGTGGCGCGCTCCTTTATTCCCTACCTACTTTACCCTCCTTATATATTCATTTACAGAATTCACTTTATAGCTACACCTTGGATTGGGGTATAAAAGCATCCTCTCATGTTTTTAATCATTAACTGTCGAGTGCTGCAATGAACAACATCGAGTATATGAGTAACTATGGATCTGGGATGTGGCACACCCACCTCTATTCCTTACTTTACCCTCCCTACCTAGTTAGATACATAATTCTCTTCTTGGCTATACCCTAGCTTTGGAAATTGGAGTATGAAATCATCTCTTTACTATTGTTTAATTAATAACTGTCAAGCTTCTATAAATAACACTACTTATATATTTATTGGGATATATCACTCCCATTTACTCCCTACTTCACCTTCCTTACTTAGTTACTTATATAATTCACTTCTGGCTACAACTGTCACCTTGGCTTTTAGAGTGGACAACAAGTCAGTAATTGGTAGTTATCGCTTACCACTGCCTATAGTAAGTTATTAATAAGAAATTTTAAAATAAATAAGTCGACTAATTAAAGTGTTTTTATTTTCAAGAATATAAGGTTCCTTTTTGGTAAGAAATATAGTAATTTTAAAGTTATTATTACACCCTAGTTTTAATCTAAAGTGTAATTATATATTATAGTAAATCAGTTTCATTTTTTTATATTCACTTTAGCATTTCACTTTTAGAACGCATACTAGGCACGCTAGTTAGATTATCAAAGATAAAATGGCGAGGACGGCCTTAAGATTTTTATTTATTTTTTCTGCTTCTTTAGCTTTAAACCCTAGTCTTATAGTCAACTCCACGATGGCCCGAGAGCTACGCTCTGGACAATTGTAACGTAGTCGTTCAAACAATTTAGCAAGATAATATTATATTGTATTATTAAACCTCTAAATAGCTTTAATTCTACATTAGTTGTTAGCAAAGGCTGCCCACCAGTTAGTTACCTTTTAGCTAATCAATCAGTCAGTTTCATGTTTTGGGCTGACTGATCACTGATTGACTAACTTATTGTGTAACAGTTTCTAAAATGACTGACTGTCAGACAGTTCTATTTCCTGGGTTAAAACCATTCAACTTCCTTGTGCATCCCGGAGTTTAAAGTTGGTCAGTGTAGCTAATGACGATCTCCAGCAGCAACAAGGCTGCTCTGAAGACTGTGACTTTCTCTTCTTGTTGTTCGTGGCAAGTTTATCTTTGTACTAGAACATGGTTAATTTCCAGAGAATCTATTTCATGCCTTCATTTCTCCTTTTAGTTTTTTATTAGAACTTGTAGTGAAATCACCTTATTATAGCTTCACTTCTCTGACGCTAGCTTTTGTGTGCAAAATTATTGGCTATGTCAAGTGTTTTTTCGATCTGATTAACCGATATCCAAGAGCAGATTTGTTCGGAAGGGCCGACTCCAACTGAGACTTGACGTCGATAGCTAGTGACACCCTTATTCTACGCATGATGATTTTGAGCCTGGGTGTTGACACGGAGTCATAGACTAGGACTTGTTCCGGATTCTACTTCTAAGCCGGGCTAGAAACTGTTATCATTGCTACCAATCAGGCTCAGGATTCCCTGGAGCTTCCTTGGAGATGCAAGCATACCCGTGACTTCAGAAACTCCGAGAATAGCTCAGTCCTTGCTCAAATCACTTGGACTTCTTGAAAAACTGGCAATGAAGCCGTCTTTTTGTCTAAGCTCTAAATTTGCTTAGCTTAAAGCCCCAGCGGAGATCATACTATTTTCATACTTCTTGGTATCCTAGGAAGAGTGCAGTTGCGGAAAATTGCTCCGTTGTCACGAGCGTGGTAAGTTAAGAGAAAGGGCAATATCTAGGATTTTTGGACGGGAGCAGAACCTCTGCCCGTGCTCCTAGGTCACAGGCTTGTCTCTACGGCTAATTTTATACTCTTTCATGATGGATGGATGCTTTTCTCCATAGGGATTTCTGTTCTTCTTCCCTTCTCTAGCTTAACCCAGGTTCCCACTCAATTCCACAACCCCACTACCATGCCATATCATCAAGGGCGGAAACTGACTCAGAGAGAAATGACAAGAGTCTGAGCACTCTTTGAGGCTGTGAGACCGCACAATAGATTCCAAGGTTTAATATTGAGACAAAAAAAGAGATGGGAGAATCGCCTGTGACGCCTCGAAGTCGGTAGCTATCTACTGTAATAGGGGAATAGGGGGTTGCCCCACTTGATCCTCTTACCGGGCGAAGCTCTCTCGGACTCCTGGCTCAGCGATTGGCTCGTAGCCGAAAGCGCATTGCAGCGGCCCCGATTGGTCAGAATGACACAAATGTACATTAAAGTCCTGTTCCTGTGCAGTTACACTTCGTATTGTTAAGTATCGAGAATGACATAACTGGTAGACACCGTGACACGCGTGCGGCGTACTAGATTACTATCATGCCGTACTTTAATGCAGTAGGGAATAGAAAGAAGGTTGCCGCTGCAGACGGTAAGCCAGAGCTATAAGACGCAGCACTCGCACATCCGAATAGTCTTTCCTGTCCTTTCTTTCCATCCTCATTGTATTCTCCATCACTCAAGCCTTGCATAAATTTATCATGCACCACTTCACTGTCTTTACAGCTTTACTCGTACCTGTAGCATGGGCCTCATCTCAGTTCCACCACAGACATGTTGAATTCACAGTTGGACAAGTCGTTGAAACCAGCAGTGGGCCTGTCGCTGGTCATCCGGCAACAAGTTACTCAAAGGTCTCAGAATACCTTGGAATACCCTTTGGGCAACCCCCCATGGGAGATCTCAGATTCGCAGCACCTGTGAAATATGCTGGGTCCTCAATGATCAATGGTTCTGTTTTTGTAAGAATATAAATCGACACCTCCTCGCTTACTAGAACTCTAGCTAACATGTCTTGGGGAAACTCATGCCTTCCTCTGCCCTCCCAATCACCTGCAGGTTTTCCCGCAGCAGCGGAAATTGCAGCCTCAAACGTCACCAGTGTTGGACTCGAGCTTTTCAATCTCATGAGCAACCTCCCTGTGGTGTATAGCGAGGATTGTCTGTACTTGAATGTTTGGTCGAAACCCCAATCAGGAGAGCGAAAGAAGGCGGTAATGGTCTTCATTTATGGAGGGGGCTTCGATTCTGGAACTTCATCGATGCCTGTATATAATGGCGCCGCTCTTGCGGAAAAGGAAGATGTTGTCATTGTGAATTTTAAGTAAGTAAATCTACCTTGGCTAAAACATATACTAATCTTGGGGGTAGCTATCGTGTGACCATTCTTGGTTTCCCCGGAAATCCTACGGCCCAGGACAACGTGGCTTTCTTAGATCAACGTCTTGCAATGGAATGGGTCCGAGACAACATTGCAAAGTTCGGCGGAGATCCAGCAAGGATCACATTGTTTGGACAATCAGCTGGTGCGGCATCGGCAGACTATTACTCTTATGCCTGGGCGTCGGATCCAATCGTCACTGGCATCATATCACAGTCCGGAACAGTCTTCAGCTTCGATTTACCCTACTCCCAAAACACTTCAGCAGCAGCTTGGTACAAAGTCACCAAGGCTGTTGGTTGTGGGGACGCCTCGACCAACTCCACAGCGCTCATGGTGTGCATGCGTAATGTGGATGTGAACTCCATCTTGAAAAGCGTTACCTCTACCGGCCTAAGCGCACTGCTGAGCAGCTTCGGACCAACAGTAGATAACACCCTCGTTTTCGCCAATTATTCCGAACAAACACCTGCCAGAATCCCAATGTTGGTGGGAAGCGACGACTACGAATCAGGACTCTTTCGCACTCAACTTGCCCTTGCGAACGGATTCTTCGCAGATGCCGACTGGGATGAAATGAACCTCGCGAGCTTCACCTGCCCCGCTGGAGCGCGCGCAAATGCCAGCGTAGAGGCCAACAATCCCACATGGAGATACCGATTCCACGGGGTCTTTCCAAATATCAACATCAGCTCGGAAGGAGGAGCATGGCACGGTTCCGAACTGCAATTGATATTCGGAACTACGTTCACGACTCCAAATTCAACGGTGGAGGAAATCAAGTTTGAAAAATATATGCAAGGAGCATGGACAACTTTTGCAAAAGATCCCGTCCATGGTTTGAAGAGTTATAAGGGTGGTTGGCCTTTGTACGACCCCGCTGAGAAGACTCTCATTCGTCTTGCCTACGAGAACCGTGTTGGTACTAATCTTGCTTTCCCGGAGCCCTATGATGCAGGCTGCCCCAATGCAAATCTATCGGCCCTGATATGCCGAGTTCTCGGGATTTGTACCTAGCCTTGCATATAAATATGTAGAAATAATCCGAGAACAATCGTGACGTAAGCTTTCCGCACAGCTTAGGGTAGTAAGCAGAGATGAGATAGAGAGACTATGCGTGAAGAAAGAGGTCCCCAGTAAGGAGAATAAGGTGGACAAAGAGTGAGCGAAGCAGCAAGGGCCAAAGCGACAGTAGTGCAATTTCGTCGGGCGAGCACGCAGCGATGTAGAATGAGGCTTGGATTCTAATTACTCAACCGAAAGTCCCTATGTGACAACAACAACCTCGCCTCGCCTCCAACTGTCCTCAACTTCATCTATTTCCATCCTCTCGTCCAACCCATACCAACTGAGCACATCTGTCAGCAGATCCTATGTCTCCAATCTCGTGGCTGAAGAAGTTGTCAGAAGTTGGAACCACGCTGCGTCTACGCACGATGAGCTCGTGCGGGGTTCGGAAAGCGACTATTTATAGCTGAGCTTTCCTAGCAACACGCCAGAAGATCCAGTGAATCCACAGTCTACTTCACTCAACACTCAACTCAGACCCACTAGCGCTCTTGGGTATATAAGGCCTTTCCCAGGCGTCATCATCGCACAGACAATGGACGGATCGGTATTCTATAGCCGGTATCTGAGGGACCTCTGAACTATGTTTGCAGATTCTTGTGCAATACGATACTGAGAAGCAATCTACCAGACTTCTTTAAGTAATAAATTGCAAGGGAACTTGTCTCTTTATTTTTGCTATTAAATCTAAAAGTGTTGCCGTTATCAAACCCCCTGTTTATCCTTCCAGGTTACTCGCATTGCAATGTCTATCTCCAAGCTGAGCCTTTACCAAAGTCAGCATAGTCGGTGTTCGATTGTCCATAAATTGAGTCACGAGCCTAGCTCGGACCTCGCAGTATTTTGTTGAACAGTTTTTTGCTAGCTTTTAGGCATTTATATTGAGGAAGTGGAGACTAGAGAGGTGGAAGAGAGAAAGTGGAGGAGTGAATTAATTGAGAGGTTTCGAAGCAAGATGCGGGAGTGAATCACTCACACTGATTTTTCGAAGAGGGCAAAGGGTATATAAATCAGGTTTTGGTTCCAGCCTTATCCATTTTCAAAACGAAGTTGTTGCGTTCAAGAAGCTGACCGCCACGGAATCAGGGGGATAGTGAGATATTATCTTCTCATACATAATTTACTGGATCACACCTGGAATCTTTATCGTTTTAGATTTTATGCGGACAAGCTCAAGATCACAGTGGGACTGCTGTTGGAGGCTGAGCTCGTAGCTGTTGCTTGCAAGTTTAGCAGTATCGCAGGTTTTTGCCTTGGTTTTTGGTCTTATAACCATTAGCACTCGATACTCGGAAGTTACCAAAAACAACTCTTTCATGGTTCCACTTCATATCTCTGGGCCTGGAATATTTAACACAGCCAGTAGCTCACAGGCTCCATTAGAATATTGTGCTATGAAGCATTCAAGCTCCTTTTCAAGGTCATCGTCGTATGTGGTTTAAATCACAGCTTTGAGTTGAAGAATGTCGAGTTTATATACACCAGGAAGTAGGAGTAAGTGTTAGTTTCCATTGACTTGGAAATCTAGTGAATTGGACTGGTGAATTGGATGAGGTATGATGGGTCGGTTTGATGGGTGGGTGGATGACTCCAGAATGCGCTCCAGGAGGGGAATCAAGCTAACAGTGAAGGTAGTGAATGAATACACACAGGGCAAGAGCTAGGTGAATGCTTTGCCTCACCAAGGAAGCAAAACTAGAAGCAATATATATAGTTTGTTGCTGAGCCAAACCAAAACGCCATTGGTCCGCAGAAGTTGAGCTTGAAAACGTGGCTGCTGGCGGGGAAGTCCCGAGGAGCTTCAGAACATGACATGCGGTGTGGTCTCGAGAGGCTCACTGGCTTTACGTATCCAATGAAAGTACTATGCTTACGTAGAAAGTAGTAAGGCAAATCGACAGCTGTTGGGTAGCTACCGATATTCAGTCTTCAGAGCCGCTGTTAAATCAAAATATTACCCTGAAAATATTCCGCTTTATAATACGAGGGAATCCAGAAAAGAACATCAGCAAAATTTTCCCAAAGAGAACATCCTATCTTACTTGTTAGCTTCTTAAATTTCGACAGAATTCCACCTCCTCCATTATTCAAAAGCATCACATCAAGAAGGGCTTGATGTCTCCTTGTGTAGATTACCGGCAGCCCGACACATTTTTGAACCCGTATCTCTTCCATGTTGACAGAGTTTATTGATGGTGTCTTGGGAGCCTTTTATACCCCCTCAAGGAGAAGACGAAAAATTGTACGACCATGAAAAAGACGAGGGGTGAATCTCAAATCCTCAATAGTGAATTATATTTCAGAGCTTGATAAGTGGAAGGCGTGGATGAACAAGTAAGTGAATGACTTGACTAGAGCTTTCGAGCCGCGGGGGGGATATATAAAGTTGACTTTTGTAACACCTTCCAACACCAAACTTTCCATAATCTCATAACAAGGAGCTTCAAACTAGTACAGTTGACTCACTCTGACGTATCCCCTCGCGGGGTAACTTGAATCTGAGGAAATAAATATTTTATGAAAATTACAGCCTACTTGAACGGCGGCCGCCGAACTCTGAAAGGAAGTAGACTTAATAATGTCAGTAAATTTCACTGATCACTAAAGTCTGAAGGTTATCATCCTCAACTTTCTTCAATTCCACAACTCGAAACCAGAGTTCTGACTACGGCACCAACCCCTTATCAGCTAAATACTTTGTAAATCTGCGCAGCAACATAAATCCTATCGACATCAATTGCCTCATTGATGATGTCCTACTGTATATTCCCGGATGCTTTTATATGAAAGGCTTGGAGAGTGGAGGTGAGTTGGAGGGCATGAATTAGACGAGTGAATTAAAAGAAGAGGAGGGGTGAATAATACCATTTACTCCCTCGACTTCTCAAGTATAAATATTCCCCTTCCATCCCCATCAACCCACTTTTCCAACGCTCTCCAACTCGCCAATTGCTTCGCAGCGGAGGATATGCCCAGCCAAAGAACCCCTTGTTCCAAGACTCGTGTATTTCTCTAACAGTCCAAAAAAAATGTCGATAAAATATCGCTTCCTTCAGGCTCTGTATTACTGTCGTTGTCCAATTGCTGAAGCCGCAACCCCTTCATCAGACCAAATTCCAGGTTGGCAACCGCCTGATGGAAATAAATTTCGTAACGCTTTAGATTCGAGAAACGTCGCCCCGCGAGTGAGAAATGAGATTCCAATGGTGATGCTTGCCTCTGCGTTGATATAATTTTGCAGGACATTTTGAGGCCTTTTATATTGATGCTCAGGCACTGAAAGCTGGAAAGGGGGTGGGAATAACTTTGTCGGAAAGGGTGAATTGAGAGTGGGAGGGGTGGAGGCAAGGAGTAAATGAGCATGTAAATAACCAGGAAAGTGCAAGGCTAGGAGCAAATATATAAACCCTTCACACCAACCCAAAACTCTTCATACAAGCACAAAGTCCTTACAAATTCAAGAAAAATCGCGTATATTTCATTCATCCATAGCCAATTTTAATTTTCTAGCAGCGCTGCTAGGCCAGGTCAGTATAATAGCTGTCTCCAAGTCGCTACGGTTAATTGCAGAGTGTTTAGCTGGTTTGAATACTCATGACTCGGTGGATATTTTGAGCTTGTGAATATTTGGGAACTCCTTAACTCCTTAAAGCTCAATATTCGAATTATTAGCAATACCTGAAAATTTTATATCTGGGACTTTCTAAATATTTAGAACTTGTCGGTTATTCAGGATTAATACTGTTTTCAGGAGTATTGGAATATTCAGGAAATTTTGATCATGTTGGGCTGCGTGAATATCCGAATATGCAAGAACTCTTGAGAACCAGCCTTGTCTGTGAATGTCCAGCGTGTATCAAATTTGCTAGGGACAAGTCTAGAATCGCAGTTTAATTATCGATTCTCATTCACTCCTCAATCTTCTCGCCCTCATTTATGATACATAACGCCTTGAGCAAGTGAAAGCAAACTCCCCTCATAATACAAGCTGCAACTATGGGTATCGCGCACGCTCATTCATTCCTTCATTAGGACCAGACCCACCCCCAAACACCAAGTACGCCTTGCCTAATCATCATACAAGCCTCCGTTCCGGCCCTAAAACGCCAAATTGATTATCCAGCGCCGTCATCATACATATCCTTCTTTCCTTCCGAGTCTTGACTGCCATTCTATACGGCTTCTGTCTTATAGCCCAGCTTCTCGCGCTTGTTGTATCCCTCCAGGACTTCGATCGTGTAGCCCATGGCATGCGCCGCTGTACTCCATGGACCAAGTTGGCCTCCGATTCCCCAACCCTTGAGAACTCTGACTCCCCGTTGAGCTGCGATCCAGCAACGATCCTTCTCCTTCATGTTGATGTTTATCTCTCCGATGTGCTTCGGCATATCCTTCGTTGTGGAGAGGGTTTCGGTTTGAGCACGGTTAAGCTCCTCTCTGTAAAGTGCGCCGATGGAATACGATAGGCACTCGAGACCCGCATCGAGGGCCGTGGCATGGCTGTTGATGAAGGACCAGAGCTTGAGTGCTCCATCCCAAGTGGCGGGATCTCGATGTCGGTAGAGCTTCTCGCGGGCAGAGAACGCATTCATGTACGCTGCTAAACATTGAAGACCGACACAGGTGCCTAGCTTCCTGTCAATGGTTGAGATAGGCTCGCGGCCCTTGTCTTGATTCTTTGTTTGCAGGAGGACATCCATCTTCCGCTTCAGGTTGAGAGCCAACTCGTCGAACTTCTTCTGCTCGGCGTGGAGCTTCTGGGAGTCAGGGTTTGCTTGGAGACCGTTGGCGTTGGGCTTTGAAGCTGAGGCGGGAGCGCTGGTAAACTGAGGCGTGCGGGAACTGCCCTCGGCAGAGTTCACCTTGCGCATAACTTGTGATTTCAACGCGTCGGTTTTCTGAGGAGTAGGAGTGGCGCTCTTCGAGACTTCGGGTTTCCTGGGAGTAGAAAGGATATCGGAGCTGGTATGCTTCTGGTGCGGAGTATTGATAGCTGGTAGTTCGGTGGAAGGTCTGGGTTTGGTGACATCGATTTGGGGTCCCTTAGCTCGCTTACTAGTGTGTTCAGTTTCTTCCTCGAAAGAGTCGCTCTTGCGCTTCTTCGAAACTGGAGCAGGGGCGGTTGATTTCTTGGAATTTTGAGCAAAAGGTGCAGCTATATTCTTGTTTGCAACCTCATCACGACCGACAGAATCGCTGGAGCGCTTCTCTGTACCCTGGGAGCTTTTCTTGCTGGGCGGTTCATGATCGAATGGATCGCTGGAGAGCTTCTTGGGGAGCGGAGCAGAGGAGGCTGCAGACTTAGTGATAACTCTTGAAAGGGGAATCTCTTCTTCATCTGAATCCTCTTGAACCCTAACGCTGGACTTTGGCTTCGAAGCTGGCGGTTGGAGGCGAGCGATTCGCTCTGCTTCGAGTCTTTTGAACTCCTTATTCGGGCGTCCTCCAATTCTGAGAATACGTTCGATATCCTGCCTTTTGCCCTTCTTGTATTTCAATTTGACAATCAGGCTGTCAGGCTCAACTCGTGATTTGCTGGGCTCTGCATGGCTCTTCTTTGGTGGGTGACCAATCTTAGGCGTCTTGCGCGCAACACCCTTAGCATCGGGTTGGCGAACTTTCTCATAACGTTCACCAACTGTGTTAGAAGAAGCAGATTTTTGCTGTAATCTTGAAAGTTCTTTCTCAACCTCCGCTGGAAGAGTAGGTGACAGGAGTCTTGGCATTACGAATGGGGGCGAGGAAGACGTAGGAGGTGTTGAGATCGCTGGTGAGATTGAATGTGCCTCTTTGACAACGATTGTATCCCCAAGGTGCGATTTCAGGTGTGTGTTTGTTGTAGAGTTTCCATTTCCCTGCAACTTCTTCGAAATAGGAGGTTGAGCAGCTGGGCTGATGTCCAAATCAGCATGGAGAGGAGAAAGCATGGCTGGGAGTTCCGACGGCTTATCCCGCGTATCGCTAGGTTTCTTCACAGGTGTAGACTTCTTTGGCAAGGGAGAAGCGCGAGAAGATGTACCCTGGGAGGACGTTTGCGGTTTCGAAAGTTTGGAGGCAGATATAGATTCGGGTTTGCGACCAAGGGAGTGTTGTGAGCCAGATGGAGTTCTAGCATGATCAATCTTTGACCGCTTCTCAGGTGGTGTAGCTGCAGCTGACTCTAGAGGTCTCTTTTGTGGTTTGAACTCAGGCGCGTGCTGCTTAAGCTCTGCGTTTTTGCGAGGAGGAGATTGAGGCCGGGGAGGAAGTGCATGTTTGATCGGAGGGTGTGGTAGTGAGGACTTCTGAGGGGTATGCTTGTTGTTATTCTTCTCGTGGAGAGCCTTTTGGACTGGGCGTTCGATATGGCCATTTGTAGAAGGGCGAGGGTTTTCTCGAGAGCGGTGGGGATTTGGGACTGCAGATAGCCTACGTAAATGCATTAGTACCAGTAATAGAGAGGGAACGCGCAGTCAACCTACTTCTCATTGTTGTGAGATATCCTCTCCATACCCGCGTTCACTCCACTTGCGCCATTCTGCTTCACCGCAGCAACACCCTCGAACGAAGAATCACGACTCATAGAAGCTCCTGCCACGGTGAATCCACTGGTATTCCTCGAGTGATCTCCCTTGCGCTCGCCATCCGCGGTAACAGGTCGAAGTGGAGGTTTGATTCCCTTATCCTTGAAATTCTGGTAGTCCTTGAAAGACATCTTCACAGACGGCTTCTTCGGCATTTTGGTACCATTCGGGGTAGTAGTCGTACTGCGCCCAGATGGATCCGGCGGCGACTGGCCTTGGTTGTAGACCATATCCTCCCAATCACCGATAGGCCCAAGCATTCCGCGGTCGCCATCGCTGAGGAATGTCATGTACTGAAGATGCTCAAGTTCATTGTCATCGAAGGGATGTTGCCAGTGATCGCGGGGTTGGAAGTTGGGTTGAGGGTGTGCTCCTGTAAACTTGAGGAGGTGGGGAGTCTGCGGACTTGTGAGAAGGGCGGCCGAAGAGAAGCGTGAAGGAGGGGAAGAACTTACTTGAGGGAGGAAATTCTCTCGCAGATTGGCAATCTTGTGATCAGCAAGTGCTAATCCTTTCAAGCCGGTGGTAGAGCCGGGTTTGAGCTTCTTTGGCTCCATGGTGGAAGCCAGTGCGTTGGTTTCTGGTGACGACGTAAGAGAATAGGTTTGGAGATGGGGAATTCTTTGTTGAGGGTTGAAGGATGAAGAGATCTCGGATGATAGAACGAAAGGCGATGAGATCAAACATTCGGAAATGCGAAGATATTCTAGTCCAAGGTGAAGTCGGCTCCTATTGTCGCGGTGAAGTGAATTTTGATGCTCGGTGTGTGATGTAGCTATGGTCTATCAAACTTAGCTTTCATATTGTCGCAAGGCGGCCCTCCCCACGCAGACAGCAGCGCAACGGCATAGAAGCATGCGCTCTTTCAATTGTCGCTCGGTATTGTTCTCCGCTGGATCTCGAGGGGTTCGTCGGAGGGTTGTCGGGGGGGGGAGGGGGGGTTGTATTCGGAAAGGTGAAGACGAGGTTCGAGTGAGGTACTGTATGGGTTTGGTACCGTGCGGATCCTAGACTTGAGCAAGGTGGGCGGCTCGGGCTTGGGCGTTGGCTGGGCTTTTGCTTTGGGGCCGAACGTCACTAGAGAGACGTGAGAAAATAGCGATCCAATTTAGGGGATTATTCAATGGATCATTGTTTAAAGGGACAGAATGGCTAATCATTCGAAATCGAATCCGGAGGAATACATAACATATCTTGTTGGCTGAAAAGTCGAACAAAGAACAACGAATCCCAAACACGCGGATTCTTTGATACTGTCCCTGCTCTCCTCTCCCTTCCCTTTATGCCTGTTGCCGCCTCACTGCGGCGGTGGGCGTGACTATCACGATTGACAAGCGGCATAGGGCAGCGAATCCGAACTGAGCGTTTGATAGGCCCCGGCCCGGAGACTTCAGACGGAGTCACATGATATCAGATGTCGCTGGGCCCAGGCAAGCCACCTAACGCAGTAACGAAGTAACCTTGTACCAAAGTAACTCGTAAGTAATCTTGCCTGGCGATGTAAGATTGCTGCAGCAGGAGCTTCCAAGGTTAGGCAGGACTGGGGACGCGCTGTTAGGAATCTGTGTATCATTGGGTTTGTACAGTACAGTTACAGGCTATAACTGCAAGTTTTAAGCGCCATCCCAGTGAGATATGCTCGCTGTTTTCAGCAGTCCCGGTGGTCATCATCCATGAACCGCCATCCTATCCCCCACCCCTTGGGTATTTGTTTGTACAAGTACATGATTATGTATCAACAGTGGCTAAAGGGCCCTCCAACGCCATGCTAATGACCGCCATGGCCCAAATATGCCCCGTCCGAAATAAAGAGCTCAAGCCAAGCAAGCGTCGCACTTCCACGGATTTGGTCCTGTAATTGGCCGTCCTGATTTCGCTGCACACTTTTTGTGAAAGTAACGGCCTCGGCAGTCCTAGATTGTGGTTAATATATCACGTCTCGGTATTCGAGTAATCACACTTACTTCAGCAGTGCAGAAAATCCGGTCAGGCATTACGGTATGGCTTCCACAAGTACAATCCAGAGGTCCCCTGACTTTCGCCGGAACAACCGAAGCACCTGCCATAACCGCATCTCTGCTCTCATTCGAATCTGCTTCCTTTGCCTTCGGATCAGAAATTATCTTCTGAAAGCACTTGTCGTAACAGTTCTGATCAATCACACCACGCATCATGAAGCTTTCTAAAAGCTTCAAGAATTCCTGGCCACGCGATCGTGCTCCTTTCAACCAATCCCTATGAGTTCCCATGAAGCGCTCAATAGCGTCGGCCAGATACTTGTCACCGATGAGCCGTTGAGAAAGGATGAACGGGTTCCAGAGATGAAGAAACTCCTTCTCAGCATCCGTAATATCGGTATAGTCGTTGATACGGTCTCGACTCTTTTGATGAAGCCAGGATTCGTCTTTCTCATCGTCGCTATCCGAAAGCTCCTCTCCAGCCTGCAAAATTCTCTTGGTGATTGTATCGTAAAGTGGTTTTGCGGTGTGGGGAACGTAAAACCTTTGCTTTGGTTTATCGGGAACTTTACCTTCCAAATCGGTGTCCACATCCATCAAATCGTCAGGGCCGTTGGAGGTATTGGGAGAGCTGTGTCGAGAATCCCGGGGAGATGAAGAGTGAGAAGAATCATGCACTCGATCCCTGATGATATGACCCGGGAAAGTATGGTTTAATGGCCCATTGCGTGATCTGACATAGGACTCATCTCCATTTAAATACTTCTCGAGGTCGAAGAGATTTGAGGGTCGCCCGAACTGGATGATCTTGGCGGTATTAATGTTAAAAGGTTGTGTTCTTGCTAACTCAACAAAGAATGAGAACCGGGGAGCTGTGTTTCTGCGCAAACTGAATTTGAAGGCGGGGTGGCTGAGATGAAGGTGGAGCCTCAATTTCTCAATAGTGGCATTTGGAGCAGAACAAAATGGGCAGCTCAAGCCAGGGATCGTGACGTGCGACTTTATGTTTGCTTCGTTTGCAGTAGTCTTTCCTATGCAATACTGCACACCGACCTGGTTCTCTTTTCCAGCACGGCCTTCAGATCGTGAACGAGGTTCCTGACTCTTACGGACTCTAGGTGATTTGCCTTGCTGTAAAGCACTCAGAGCTTTGAGGTTGTATGTTGATACCTGTGTTCGAGCTCTCGGCGTACGACTCTCGGCAGGACTGTTAGGTGTCGATATGGCTCCCCTGGATTTGACAGGTGACACTGCGATTGGATTACCCGCCAATTCTACTTCCTCTTCGTCTTCCTCCTCCTCCTCTTCTTCATCCTCTTCTTCCTCTTCTTCTTCCTCTGCTTCTTCTTCAAGTTCTTCCACCTTCGGGACAGCTGTAAGGGCAACTCCAGTCATGTGGCTCGGAAGAGACCAGCTGAGGCGTGTTTGCATGTTATAGGCTAATGGCTGGTTCAGTGGTTGCTCCCCGGGACGTTTAATGTTGGCCGTAATCTCTAAGTCGCCAACCTGCAAACTGGGATCAAATAGATCTCTTGTTCTACATAGCAGAGCCACTTCGTCCTTACCAAACAAACCGTCGTTTAACACTTCTGATACAACGTGAGAGTCAGAATTCTCGGAAATAGCCCCGATGTCCAACGGAGGCCAATCAATATGAGATCCCACTGACTCGAGAACAATCTGTATGCTGTACAAATCGGCAAAGTCGTGGGTGCTCATAGTAGCTCTATTCGATGTCCATTGCCCGTTTGGTCTCCTCGCCCGGTTTCTGCGGTTGAGGAAGAAATGGTCTTGCGTAAAGATGAAGGGCTCAGCAAACTTCAGCTTTCTCGAAACTTGTCCACGCCTGCCGATAGTAGTCCGTAGTGTACATCTCTTAGGAATGCGACAGAGCTCGACGAGATCCTTGGTTTGGACGTCGTCGGGGTCGTATTCGTTCTTCCCAGCAAATATAGCCACCGCACATTTGCATTCGATTAGGAAAGAACCTGGTTCATAATCGTCTCCATATGCTTCATCGTGATCTGCGATGATACCATCAACCTCGACCTGCAATGAGAACTGGAAGTCTCTTGGCTTTTCAGTCAAGATTCTCGCGATGTCAACTTTGCCAGGCTTTGTGGTGGATCCTTCAGCTAATGCGCGAGGTCTCCCATAGAAATCCGACGGCTTCACTGGCGCAGGCTTATTCGAATATCGTGATGGTAGAGAAGGTCTTGCACTTTCGTTGGTCACATGACCGAAAGGTTTGCGATGATCGGAACCGGTGCCATTCTGGAAAAGAATAGGCTGGTCGTTAAATTGGGTAGTTTTGCGGCGTTTCGCTGCTCGAGGATCATCAAATTCATCGTCCTCCTCGCAGCGGCGTTTTTGTTTTGGTACTCCAGCTCCAGGCATCTTTAACGACGAGAGAGTAGCACCCATATTGAAGCTGTGAGCTCTCCTCAAGCTTCTTGCAAGCAAGCCTCCTCCAGGTCGATATCTCGCGATGTAGTTTTGTAAAATGGCATCTCCTTCCACTACTCCTCTAAGCGCTGACATTTCTCATTTCTTAGAGGCTCGGTAGCCCGCATTTGGTCGCTTCTTGCTAACACGGTGAAAGTGGCACAATAGGAAAGGCTGGCTTTGGAATTTTGGAGAGCACCTTATCGGAGGGGGGGGGAGGGGATGAGGGCAGAGAAGAGGGTGGTAGACTTGGGATGGATCTACCACCAACAACAGTAAAGGGCGAGGCTCGAGGCTGAAGGTGAGCGCGTCGGGAAATACGAAACAGCAGAAGATGTGAAGTAAATGGGAACAAGCAAGTCAAATGAGTGTAAAAGAATGCATCAATATCATGAGTAAGGCATGCTCAGATTGCACCTTGTTAAGAGGGGGCGCTGACACAGTATATGAGGGCGACGTGATGTTGTTGATTGTCGCAAGTCTTTTATTTACGGCACCGCACCCAGCCACTGCACCAAAAGGAGGCCAAGCCGGAAAGCGTTAGACCCGGCCGCAGGATGAATAATGATCCGAGAGAGGCGCATGATCTTATCAGGCTGACTGTACAGCACTGTAGAAACCGATCAGGGATTAGATTAAGATGTTCCTGCAGTACAGCCTTGACCTCTGAGTAATATGATCATGGGAGATTCCATACAGTATGAATCTATCCCTCTTCCTTCTACCACTTCAGTAAAACTATGACCTCCAAATACTCGACTCCCCATTCAGACTCGAGCTATTAGCTATTACAAACACTGTGGTAGTCCGCTATAGAGAGTGGTGCCGGCATCAAATTGTTTTCAATAGGTGTTTTCTTCACTTGCTGTACGAAACCGAAAGGTCTGGGTGACTTCATAACAGCCTTCCCGCGCCCCGCCAAACAATCTTTCTGCATCAACAACCACAAACTCGAATTTCTGTTCACTGACAAGGGCTGGCAGCATTGCGCAGCTCTGGTGCAACAAACAGCGTGTGCTGGGAATCATGGCGCCTGCTGTACGAACACGCCGTGCATTGCGCACACCTCCTCGAGCAACTCGGCCAAAAGCAGCTGTTTCCTACGCCGAATCCTCAGATGATGGCAGCGATTCATACAATGAAGAGTCAGAGCCTGAAAGAAATACCAGAACATCCACAAAACCATCTCGCCCAACTCGGAGCAATGCTCCGCCGCAGAAACCCCAAAAGCGCCATCGTCCATCTTCGCGTCGGGCAAATAGGTCGTTCAACCTCGGCCAGCAGAGACCGCTGAAGAAGCTCAAGAAATCCAGGCCTAGCAGTCCAAAATCTATGCTTATTGAATCTGCGATCCAGGTAAGATATGCCAATGAGTCACTGTGTTGTGGGCTGCGGGTTTGGCGCAAATGCCTGGTAGTCGGGAGATTCGGCTTCATGAGCATCACAATGTTGAATCAGTCCGCTGTACCAGAGTGTAGCTAATACCTAAATAGTTCTCAGGAATTGTTCCGCCATGGCAAAGTCTCCCATACCACATTCTTGTACAAATATTTCAATACGCTTCGTATCCTCTCTATGACGAGCACAGCTTTCAACCTCTACCGTCAAGTCAGTGGCTTCTCAATGCTGCCCGACTTTGTCACGCATTTGCTGAGCCAGCATTCACCGTCCTCTATTCCTCTCCGCCTCTTGTTCCTATGGTTGTAGCGCACAGATTGGTAGATCTTCTGAAGGCAGACCCTCTACCTCTAGCATACAAATATAGACAGAAGGTGGAGTCATTGCGAATCGATGTCTATCAAGTCGCTGCCTACACTCTACCTGGAAACGGACATCTCGATTTACATGGATTGATTAAGGAATTGCCGAGATTGGTCGATTTGGAGTTCTACCACCAGAAGGATATGGCGCCGTACCGGTGCTTGGACGAGAACATCAAGTGGACCTACCCAGAAGGCATATTCGAGGCTCTCGAGTATGTCGATCCAGTTGCAGATGGCGCGAGAGGCGATAAGACCAGTGTTTGCAAGTTGAAGAGTTGGCGTTGGTCATCAAGAATGGCTGGCAAGAAATACCCAATCGAAAAGCTTTCCGAAATCCATTTGAAACCATTTTTTGCCTCGCTGAAGAAGGTCGCGTTTGTCAACTACCATTTTCCAACCCTGAAGAAGGATGAGGAGGATCCAGAACATGAAGCCGCCATTGCAAAATCTCTCAAAGCTCTTCCCCAGTTAGAGTACTTGATCTTCGAGGCATCTACCTTGATGAATGCCAAGTTGCTGCCTATGCTGCCTACGAACCTACGGAACCTTGAGCTGATCACTTGTTTGGAGGTTTTTGCGGACGATTTTGCGGCTTTCCTTGTTACTCATGGTAGCCAACTTCGATGCCTTACCCTCCACCACAACCAATCTTTGAGCTTGGCATTCCTTGTAGTCCTAGGGGAGGCTTGTCCAAACCTCCAGGTCTTCAGGATGAACCTCACCTATTTCAACGTACATAGCAGCTACCAAGATTCCGAGCCAAATTATGACCAGCTTTTGTTGGCGGATCAAGTACCGGTATGGCCACCGACACTCCAAACCATTGAGCTCATTCAATTGAGAAAATGGGAGACGGACGCTGCAGAGACATTCTTCCAGAGTCTTCTCGATAGTGCTGGATCCCTACCCGACTTGCGCAGATTAACCATTCAGGTAATCCTGAATATTGGCTGGCGAGACAGAGCTTCATTCCGTGACAAGTGGGTCGGATCGTTGTATCGAGTCTTCAAGAGTGCATTTGTACCACCCATGTACCACCCACGAGTCCATATGCCCCCAACAGTCCAAGCTCTGAAAATCGAAGAGAAGAAGCCCGTGGTAGAGATCACGCCCGACTCTGAGTCAGACGCAGACAGCACATCCGCCAAGACTCTCAAGTCTTCAAAAACTAAAGAGATTTCCCCACCAGCTCGCCGCTCAACACGCACTACAGTCCAAAACCTCGCTTCAGGTAAATACGCCGAGAGCTCTGATGAATCAGTCGTTGAGTGCGCAGCGTCCAAACCCTCTTCCGTCCGCGATGTTGCCCTCCGCTCTCGGCTCGCCCGCGAACTCGACACTCTCAAAGCCACAGCCGGTATCGACCGCCCAGCACTCATGACCTCTCCTCCCGAGACTCCCAGCGATTCCGATGACGAGCCTCTAGTCGCCAAGATGAAAGACAAGGGTAAATCCAAGAATATCGAGGTTATTCAAGGCATGTGTGAAGTTGTGAAAGTCAGAATCGATAATCTTAGACCGACGGAGAATCAAATCACGGAGGCGGACTTTTTGGACAAGGAGAAGAGTGGTGATTCGGATTGGAATGGAGAGGATGACGATGTGGAGGGTGGGTATGCCTGGTAGATGTATGATTATGAATTTGGGGTGTTGCTTCTAGCGTTGCTTTGCTTAGCTTGAGGGGAGTTAGGCTACAATTGCAGTAGTGATATGAGAGAGTAGAGTTCTTGGTGCTGATGTGAAAACGAGAGACATGATCAAAATTAGGCATCTGTACAGTATGTTGCATTATGAACCAGCAGTGGGCTTAGCTATAGAAGCAAATAGAGAAGATTCAATTACAACCGTTGCGAAAGACGGCAAGTATACGGAGCATCAAGTGTCCAGCAAGAAATTCGACGGTTACCTAGTGACAAACTCAAAACTACCTACTAGTAGTTAAGCCAAGTTCTTGCGGCCTACATAATGCCTAAAGAGTAATTGCCAAAAGTTCTATCTTGCCTTGTTCTATCATCTCCGCTGTCGTTTTATTCTCCACTATTAAACTTTCTACCTGCAATCTTAAACTCCTTATCCTCAACCGCTATACACCTGAGGATTAAAGGCTTAACAAGTTCACAATAGTCTTGATAGCGAATGATATCATTGGTACTGATGGATACATTCTGACTTCTCTTTCATAGGGATAACTGTCAAGTTCAAGCATGATGGAACTTTCATCCTATCTTGTTCCGCAGCGGTTATGAGAATGGCAACAGTTCAAAACGACAGTACTTAAATTTCCTAGCGCCTGCCTTGCCCGAGCATGACATTCCCTCACCTCATCAGCTACGTAGGATTTTCATTTTCATTTTCTATATTGCAAATCAATCCTCCCAGCAGCTGTCATTGATTCACTTGGGGAAAGAACGATTCCCGTTCGCCTCGTCCTGTTATATTTGTGCAGCGTTACTACTAAGGAAGGAGCTTCACAGAGGTTAGGTAGATAGATCTTAGCAAGTCATGCCACAACATACAGAACAACAACTTGGCGTTCATCTTGCATTATTACTCCACGCATCGTTACCTTTAAAGCTCAGAACACTTTATTCGTGAAGCCTACCATGAATCGTTCGGTGCACTACAGAACTAGAAATGTATCTGTCAACAAAGCAGGAGAAACTCGATTCCGACAACGCCGAGCAAGAATAATGGCTCTTCAGCCTTCCAACTCTTTTGGAGAGATTGGCTTCGTAATAGACGCCCAATTCATCAGGAACCAGCAGGACTTGGATAAATACCTTGCTCAACTAGCTCTTAACGAAGTCATTCCGGTTCTACGACAAAAGTTTTACCAGGTCTATCAAGCGGGCTCCGGGTGCAGGAGTTGGCAGTTGAGATGAAGGAGGAGAGCTACAAGGCTGAAATCGAAGCTCAGAGAAAAGCAGTCATGGAGAAGGAAGCGCATTATAAGGCTGAAATCAAGACCGAGAGGAAGGCAATCGCGGAGTATGCAAATAATATTCAGGAATATACGCTTACAAAACTCAAAGCGGCGAACAGTGGCTATCTAGTCAACGGAAGGAAGTTCTACAACGGCTTTCGTATTCTAGCACCGAAGCCCGAGGTAGAGCGTGGACCGAAGCAGGGTGACAGGGGCCACGACAAGTATCAACAACCCTCTGCTGAATACGGAGACAAGAATGGAAACCCCTTGGAGAAAATCAAGTATCACTGGGCTCAAACGGAGCGAGGAAGAGCATGGATTAATGCCTACCTCCTTAACCCAGGAAGTTTTCTTGGTGGTCCCTCCACACTCGCCTCGCTCAACATCATCTCCTCGAAACTCGACATCATAACCGCCATCAAACTCATCAACGCCGCCCACATCTCACGTGTCACAAAGTTCATGTTTCCGAGTGGCTCAGCAAGGGGTATAAAGAGGCACTGGGAGCCGAGACCGAGCGATGTGAACGAAGCATGAAAGTGGGTCAAAACCGAAGCGAAGAAGGAGGAGGCTCAGAGGTTTAGGTGGGAGGATTTGGTATTGCCAACGAAGGGGGAGCTTGAGGAGTTGGAGTTGGAGGTTGGGCCGTTGGGGGTGTTGAGAAAGAAGCAGAATGGCCCGTCAGTCCTCCGCGTGTTGGAGATGAGAAGTCGCAACCTGTTTTCGCATCATGAGCTTGAACAGGACAGTCTAGCATCTAACCCCCCGAACGCTTTTCAAAGTCTTGTACTTTGAACGCCCTCCCAAATCCAAGGGTCCTTCATCACATTGATGCAT
Organism: Bryoglossum gracile; assembly: GCA_037952635.1. Classification (NCBI taxonomy): domain Eukaryota; kingdom Fungi; phylum Ascomycota; class Leotiomycetes; order Helotiales; family Bryoglossaceae; genus Bryoglossum; species Bryoglossum gracile. The sequence continues at coordinate 1,292 of JAPZPB010000272.1, read as the reverse complement.
CCTAAGTCTGACTATCTTGACAATTCTAAAACCTCAGTGAGCTTAAGTCACCAACAAAAAAGAAAATGCCCAAGCGGCACAGGAGATTTGGCGTCTCGGGATCAGCTAATCTGAACGCAAGATAGTCAGCATAAAATGCCTAAGGAGATTACACCCAGTGGTCCCAGCCGCAAGTTTTTCAAGACTCCCGCCGAGTCCCATATTCTCCTTCTAGCCATCGATTGCCAATTCTCCATTCGTAATCCTCCCAGTCCATCAAACTAGGTATACGAAATACCGACCGAAAACTCGAACCCCACCAGTTCTTCACCAAAGCCCTCTTCACATCGACAAAATAGTACGTAAGCCCCCCGAAGTCTGGAACAGAGCTTGATGTTTCCCGCTTACGCTCCTCAGAACCCCTGAGTATCATCGCTTAGCGAGAAGCAATTTGTAAAGTCCGTGATAAGCAAGCATGAGGTCATGGATCGTTGAGAGGGGGGGGGTTCTTGGTTAGGGATTTTATAGACATTTACTACTACTAGACATCTGAGGGTAGGTAGGTATACTTACAGGAAGAGAATTTTCATTCTACTTATTTCGTGATCGCAGCTCAGGCCTTTTCAAGTCTGGCTGTCTGGGTTTGAAAGCAAAGGCTTTTCGTGGGATGAGGACACGCTTGGTATGAGATGGATAGATAGATAGATAGATACAAGCATAACCTCATAAATGAATGGTTCTTCCCCTAAGCTTCCCCGGATCCGCTTTAACTGCTTCTCGGCTCGTGTTTCCTCCTTATCCATCTCCCTGTTCTGTCACGCACTTCACACTCCTCTCATTCCAAATCCTTCACTCTCACTACCCGATTCCTCGCCCTCTTCGCTGGCGTCCACACTTTCGCTTCCTCCCCAGGAATTGTCACGTATCGCCTACCTAGCTTCCCTTTCCCAGCCTGCGCATCTTCCGCCGCCGGACTCCCAGGGGCTGTTCTATCCTGAGAAGCTGATGGGGGAGGCGAGGTGACTTTTGAGTCTGTAGCTGGGCCTTTCGCGACTTGGGGGTCAGCTGGCGATGTTGTGTTTTGTGCCGAGGGAGGTTTCGGGGCTGTAGCTTTTGGGTCGCTAGGAGTGGTAGTGTTTGACTTAGTAGGTGGTGTAGGGGGTGTAGCTTTTGGTGGGGGTGGAGCTTTCGCAGCTTTTGGATCTGCTGGTGCTGTTGTTGAGAATGCGCAATTCATACGTCACTACCTAGTGGTGCAGTTGGCCCCTTTATAATATATAATAAGCGATGGGGTGATAACAACAACCAAAGGC
>JAPZPB010000271.1:13909-53547 GCA_037952635.1 Bryoglossum gracile | reverse complement strand
TTTGATTTTGATTTTATATAAAAATCAAATCAAAATCAAATCATGAACACACTGGCCGTGTCCTATCCTCCGGGTCATTTTGGCAAATCCCATCAAAATCCCCATAAACCTCCATCCCCTCCGTGACCAGCTCTGTAAACTTGTCGATTCCACAACTGGCCCCAGGCCCATCCTGGCACCTCGGAATTGGTCGCGGAGCCGAGTTCGCAATAACTCTGATATACTCCCTATCATCTTGCGGATCTATCGACACCGTGTTACAGGTCAGCTTCTCAATCCCTACATGGCCAAGGAAGGGGATCAGCTCGGCCATTCTCCACGACCGACTCCAGTTGATTCGGTCTGTGGGGAATTCCTCTGCGAATGCGTTGGAGGAGTTGAAGAGCCCGAGAGCGGTGGCGATGAACGGTGGGACTTCCCGGTGCGTGAAGGCGAGGAAGAAGCGTTGGCCGTCGTCGTCGGGGACTGGTGCTTTGTCGTGGTCTGCGTGTCGGGGCTCCTGGAATTTTGACATCAGTTGAGAGGTGGTGTTCAACCAGGGGAATCCGAGGTAGGGCGAGAGAGGGTTTCCATGTCCGACCATGTGGCTGTATTTCAAGTCAAATCCGTATTCATACGACATCCACTCGTCGTCTGTGAACACATCACAGATATCGCTCGTCTTCCCCCGTATCGCGGACTCGTATCCGCAGATTTGTTGCAATCCCACGATATCAGTCTGTTCCAACTCAACAGGCGAGAATCTCTGGAGGCGGGCAATAATTGGAGGTGTGTATTTCGACATGAAAGCTCCCAATTCTTCGTCGCCAGGTTTCTTGGAGAAGGCTTTGCATGCTGTATGCGGATCCTGCGCGTGGAAAGATCCATCATGGAGGTTCATCTCCTCAATTTCTACCTTCTGGGGAAAGACCTTCACAAATGCTGCAGCCGTATCCTTTGTTCTTGCTTTCTTGTCCGCGTAGATGGTCTTCGTTGTCGGTACTAGCTCCGGGTATCTCGAAAGAAGATGCTTTCCGACTTTCTTGCTGTCTTTAATTCCTTGCGGAGTGATCATCTCAAGCTGTTTATCGGGATCATCAATCGGATCCTCCCACTTGTCGAAGAATGATAGAGGTCCTTTCCACCCCTTCCTCTTCTTTCCTGGGGAAGTGTTGCATGTGCTGTTTAGCTTCTTGAGGAGGGGCTTCATGTACTTTTCATAATCGTCTTCGTTCGCATATATTGAGGCGTGTCGAATGAGATATGAGGCTGCTGTCGCCTCGCAGTGTCTGGGTGCTTGATGGGAGAGTCCTAAGCCGGTGGCGTCGAAATAAGGACTGATTCCTGGGAGGTGTAGGAGCGGATCAAATTTGTAACCCTGGGTGTGGGATTCGGGGTAAAGAGGAATCTGGGCAGAAAGTACTGGTGCGAGGAGACTTGACAAGGCTATTACTGCCAATGTTTGGGAGAGTCTATGCATGTCGTATTTACCTCGGTGGACGAGGGGAAATGGAGGTAGCGAGTGACTTCAAGGATCAAGGCATTCAATTTATCACCAGGTCAAACAAATTCTCTGAGAGGATTTGAAGCGCAGAGAAGTAAATTGATCAAGATCGTCTCCAGTTGCAATGTTGATGTTCAAAAGGAGAGGAGTCTCCCATGACATCACCAATGCAGTCTTGCAGCAAGGCTAGTTTCGGGAACTTTTCCTAGCTCAAGGGGGTAATATCAAGATGCTTATGCAAGATCCATTTACTCCAGGCTAGGGCAGTGACAATTGTTTGGATAAATATTTGGATCATTTTTGCTAGTTTCCAATCAGTAAGAACTCATTCAGACCCCAGGTTGTTGCTGGCCAGGTATGAACTCGTATCGAGGCCAAGACAAGTCGGGTATTTAGCTTTAACTAAGAATTCGAACCAACTAGAGTATTTCAAGGTGAAAGCTTGTTTTGATTACTGCCACCAGCTGGCTTTGCATGGGGTAAGCTTGCAGCAAGGCGCATTTGCTGTGGGTAGCGAGCCCAGTTACAATAAGTCTTGCCGATGAGATAAAGATATATTCAAGAAGATGTATTCAAGAGGTCTATAAATGCAATGGAGAGCCGGGGATAAACGTCGGGTTTGAGTAGGTCCAATAGGCCCAAGGAATGGCAAGATCGAGCCATCATTCTTGTAAACTCCGAGGGCTGCACCTGATCAATTCAGCTCAATTCAGTCAAGAAATGAGGGAGGTAATAACAACACGATTCGAGGAAAGATAGTCAATGAGCACGGTTTTACTTCTCTCCCTCAATGGACTCCTATATCCTCCATCCTCGACGACTAGTCCTCTACGCACGGTCACACTCTTGAGAATCCCCTCTCCGGGAATCGTACGAGAGGCATCGACCGCTTGTGGAAGGGTGTCCGGTTGACTCTTGAGGGCATCTAAGGAGGCAAAGGGCTGCTGGAAATCTCTGTCGACGTTCAACGCACTCTAGAGTACTGACCCAGCGGTCAAGAACAACGGGTTGGGGCATAGATCTGAGGTTACAAGGTAACAACAGCAAGGACTAAATCCAACGAACGAGCTTGTGCAGAACTGTGCAATGCTCCCACATTTAGGCAAAATAGCACCGTGAAATTGGAAATTGGAAAATTAGAACAAGTACTGGGACGAGACCCAAGAGACAAACTACGTAATCATGACATCTTGGTTGACGCCCGATGGAACGATTTCCCTACCAAGAGAGGCTGAAAAAGTCGGGAAAGGAAATGATTATCCGGTTTTCGGATGGGTGAGCTGGGAGCATTGTGTTCTCATGGGCTCCAGGGCTCGACTGAATATATGAGTTGGCAAGTGGACAGAACGAGAAAAAGACTATCTACTGTACCTGCACGTGACCTCGGCAGGAGGGTGGATCTCTATTAGTAATCCTTGCCGCATCCAGCCAGGAGGCAGCCACCGACCGATTCGGCCAATGAGGTTGTGCCTACGAAGGTATAGCCGTGCCTTGTCCGAGACTAGAATATCAACTTCACTCCGTTTTTGCATTGCGTGCGTGATAAGCAGGAAACTGCGGGTGAATGACATTGCAAGGCTTCATCATTCCTAAAAGAGACCGCATCAGATTGCTACGTGTGATATACTAACGAGTAACATAAAGCACCATGAACGGGGAGCTGATCACTACTGGCTCGGTTGAGTTAAGGGAGGTCGATCGAAGCCGCCATGGTGAGACACAAAGTCTCACTACATCATCGGGAGACGGAAAAATTCAGCACCCGGGCACGAAGATAGAAGAGGCTTCCAAACCAGACGATGAGGTAGCAACGACAGTACCCTCAGTATCAGAGATAGTCCCGGGTCAGCCGGTTCAAAACGATGAGGCGCCCAGTCATGCTGTGAAATCGGGGTCGACATCGCGAAAGAATAGCCCGAATGGAGGCCAGAATCCGCTACTCGGCACAGCAGCACCTGATCAAATATATGGCATGGAAATCGATTCTGCAGTAAGACTAATGGATCCTTCAAAAATACCGAAGTGATAGTGCTGATGCCTTGAAGTCTTCTAATGGGGACTCGGATTCGGCTATTGGCTCGGACATACAGTATGTTTCCAGTAGTCAGCTCTTGTGCTAAGCTCACAGTATCTTGATAGGAGTTCAACGGTCTCTCTTCGTGAGAGCGTCTTTAGGTATATTGAAGAGAATGGCCGGACGTATCATGCCTTCAACCAAGGAAGTGAGTCGCGGGAACACATATCTTCTGGTCATGACTGACGCCATTCCTAGAATATATCTTACCGAATGATGAAGCCGAACAAGAACGTCTAGGTAGGATGAGGACCTACTACAACGATGATTAGTCTCATGCTGACTTGAACCAGATTTGCAACATCACCTATTTCTCCTTTCTCTTGACGGTCAATTGCATCTTGCCCCTCTAGATCCTCACGTACAAAACGTTCTTGATATCGGAACAGGCACGGGTATTTGGGTTACCGAATTTGGTATGTAACTTCCCTTCTCAATCATTGTCCCATTTATTAATACGCAACTCTTCAGCAACGCAATTCCCCTCCGCCGACGTCCTAGGAACCGACCTCTCTCCCATCCAACCCCTTTTGTAAGCCCCCCCCCCCACCATGAGAAGCCGCCTATTCTCCCCAAACAGCCTCTAAGTGCTGACCGATAGCAGTGTGCCTCCGAACTGCCACTTCGAAATCAGTGACGCCGAAGAAACCCCCTGGGACTACAGCAAAAATTTCGACTACATCCACGGCCGCGCTATGCTCTCCTGCTTCCGCGACCCCTGCCAAGTAACCCACTCCGCCTTCGCCTCCCTCCGCTCGGGCGGCTGGTTCGAGATGCAAGATCCACAAATGCCCATCATTGCCATCGATGACACGATCAACGGCACCGCCCTACAAGAATGGGGTCGCGTCATTTGTGAGGCCGCTGCAAGGCTAGGGCGTCCTGTTACTAACTCGAAGAATTATGGGAAGTATATGGAACAAGCGGGTTTTGTGGATATTACAGAGAGGCACTTTTATTGGCCAGTTAATCCGTGGCCGAAGGGGAGGAAGGAGAAGCTGATTGCATTGTGGACGCAGCAGAATCTGATGGATGGCATTCAGGCGATGAGTATGGCGGTTTTGACGAGGGGGATGAATTGGTCAAGGGAGCAGGTTGAGGTGTTTTTGGCGGATGTGAGGAATGATATTAAGAATAGGCATATCCATGCTTACATTGATGTGTAAGTCTTGAGTTCTTTGTGAAAAATCTGGTGTTCGAGCTGACTGTTTTGGGTAGGGTTGTATTCTACAGCCGGAAGCCTTAAGCACCCCATAGGTGGGGTGCATGGCGTGTGCTGGGCTAGTGCATATTGGTTAAGTATGTAGCATGTTGTATTTAAGATTCGGTGACGGCATTTTGAGCCGCATCGTGCGTTGGCATTCTAATGAGAAATGCTGAATTGGGTTTTTTTCCCCGGCTTGGGCACACCTTAAAATCAGTGGTTCCATGTGCCAATTCCAATGTTTTATCACAAGTACCAGGACATTCTGGTTCCTGAGAAGTGATTCTTCTATAGGCAAGAACATGATCCTAGGTCTGTCGTTCAGTTTCCCAACCAACCTAGTTCGACAAAACGAAGCATAGTCTCTGTTCGCACATCCGCACTCTTTTATCACAAGTCCTCGCCTACTCCATGCGTCCAACCATCTCCCCAGCCTTCCCCTGCTCAAGTACTTTCCCCTTCCCAAGTACCACGCACTCCCCCGCTCCCCTCACAGCCTCTACCCGATGCGCAATAACCACCACCGTACTCTCCCTCATCTCCTCCCTCAAAATCTCCTGGATCCTGCCCGCAGTCTCGCTATCAATACTAGCCGTCGCCTCATCCATAACCACAATCGGACTTCTCCTCAATAACGCCCTTGACAAGCCTACTAGCTGTCTTTGCCCTTGGCTCAAGTTTTTGCCTCCTGTGTCAATATGTGTGCTCAGAGTCCACTCATGACGACTAGCAATCTTTTCTAACACCGCTTCGCATTCCTCGTCAGTGTACTCATCTAGAGGGTCGAGATTCTGACGCATGGAGCCGGGGAAGAGGACTGGTTCTTGGGCTAGGAACGTTACGCGCTTGCGGAGAGCTTGGAGAGAGACGGTAGAGATGTCGATTCCGTCGATGAGGATCATGCCCTCAACTGGCAATGTCGTAGCAAGTAACGCCAGAGCCAGAGTACTCTTCCCGCTTCCAGTTCTGCCAATCAAGGCCGTGGTGCTGCCTCCCTTGATTGTAAGGCTCACGTTTTTCAGCGCTGGCTCTAGGTGGGGCGCGTATTTGATGGTTACGTTCTTGAACACAATGTCGCTTCCATACACAGGCCAGTATGCTGGTGGCTCGACCTTGCCGGGTGCTTCTTGCTCTAAGTGCAAGAGCTCGACGACTCTTTCCACGGAAACGAAGTCCATTTGGAGTTGTCCATATTGCTTACAGAGAGTGTGAGTTGATTCAACGAATTTCGAAGCATAAGTCAAGACGAAAGCTGTGAGACCAGGTGAAACACCGGTGTAAAGAGCCAGCGCTGTTAACAAGAAAGTAGACACGGCCGACAGAGAGTCGAATCTGAACATAAGCCATGCTTGGAGACTCCAGTAGAAGTGGTCCATTTTTTGAAAGTCATCGGTGACTGCGATGACTCTATCTTGAAAGCAGGAAGAGGCACAGTAGGCGCGGATCGTAGTGAGACCGTCGGTGAGGGCGCCGAAGTTGGATATGAGAGGCGTCAATGAGACCATTTCGAGGCGTCGGAGGGATTGCGAAGTCGGGAGGAAGTGCATGAATATGAAAACAAATCCGATGGTGAGACCAATGGCAAAGAGGAGGAAGAGCGGTGTGATCGAACCGATAACTATGATGGAGGTTATCCAAGTGATGGACGTCAGAGCCACCACCTGGAACTGACTGCTGATATTTCCATCTACTGTGTTGATATCAGATGTAAGTCTATTCATCAGTCGTCCAACAGGAGTAATGTCGTAGAAACGAAAGGTTGCGTGAGCAACTTTAATCATTACTCTAGCGAATAATGATTTCCCAGCTTGGTAGATGATGACCAGCATTACCGCCTGAGAAAGCAGGTAGGCCAAAAATTGGACCACCATAATTAGGAGGAGCCCAATGAGCCAGGGCCGGATATTGTCATCTGGGGAAGGGAGGTCTCCAAAAGGACCAGAGACAGCTTTCCTCACAGAGTCATAAGCTTCACCCCACTGCTTAAGAAACCACGTCTGTAAAACATAGAACACTCGGTAGAGTGCCATAGTAATTAAGAGCATAAGCCACCACCGCAGTTTCCCTGCTTTAATGTATTCCCAGTAGACTTTTGCTGGCACCCCACCATGGGCTCTGTACTCTTCTTCGACAAATTTGTCTGGGGCTGCTGCCTGTTTTTGCTCTTCTCTTGCTTGTTCTTCGTCTGCTGAGTCTGAAGATCTTACTCTGTAAGGTTCCTCGAATGGAATGGTATCTGGGTCAAGCAGGGTTGCTCTTCCATGTGAAATCTGGACTGCCTGCTGTGCCATCCCCAAGCATAGCTCCGTCCTATGCGTGACAAGAATCGTGGTGCGGTTCTCGAGCAGTGGTCCAGCAAGACACTTTCTCACGATAGAATCTGCCGTCCCATGATCCAGAGCAGATAGGGGGTCATCCAAAAGCAAGACATTAGCCTTTGAATAAACCGCTCTGGCCAATGAGACACGAGCCTTCTGGCCACCAGAAAGTCCCACACCATTTTCTCCCACCATCGAAAGATCGCCGTGTTTGAAATTCCGCATGTCTGGAATCAACGCACACATTTCTAAGACCTGCTTGTATCGAGCTTCTTCATAAGGAGCCGAGAACAGAATATTCTCTCTGATGCTCATGCTTTGCAGCCAAGGGATCTGGCCACAGTAACCAACCATCTCGTTGGTTCGGTGGTATTCTCCACTTAGTTGGTCAAGTTCTCCAAGCAGAGCTTGAAGGAGAGCGGTTTTTCCAGCGCCAACCTCTCCGCATATCACTGTAAGTCCGGTTGGAAATGAAAGACTGATGTCTTGAAGTACAGGTGAAGTCGCTCCAGGCCAGGCGAATGATGCTTGGGTCATTTGCAGGTGTGTATTAACAGCAAAGCCTGTTTCAGCATCCTCTTTGTCCGGCTCTTCCATGAACTCCTCTAGACGCTGTACAGAAACCCTGGCATTCAAAAGCACCTATTCTAAATGAGCTTAGTAACTCAAGGTGGGATTGCATGACTGACTGTAATGAGTTGTGGTAGCTCCCTGAGAGATTGCTCGAGCATTGCGAAAAGTTGTAATGCCGGAAATGCCACATCAATCGTCAGAGGCTTGCCTGCTAGTACTGTATATGCCCAGAAAGCAACGACAGGGAACAGCCCACTTGCAAAGACATTCGTGAAATTTATCATCACATTCCAAGTACTTGTAATAACTCGAAGCTTCAGCTCATGCTGTCTTGATTCCATAATTCTAGATAGCCAGACATCTTGCCAGCCATAATACCTCAAGTGGCGTATCGCATCTACAAACTGTGAGATTTTGTGTAGTTTGTTATCGGTAGAAATTCTACGTTCTCGTTCCCACTGGAGTAGAGCTCTGGCGAGGAGAGCGTTGATTGCTTGTGCGATGAAGACAGTAATCACGCCGATGAGGCATGACCATCCTAGCAACTGCCAGATGATGACGACAGCGAAGATGAGACCAAGCGGCTGTTTCACAATGTTTGAAAACTCCCAAAATCTAATTCGAGTTAGCCGCCAGATTTTCAAGATCTAGAAGGAACCGAACCGTTGAGCAACCTCGTATGCGTCAAAACTAAATCAGGCGAGTCAGTGAAAGCCGCCACTTCAACGGGGGTCTGAGCCAACCGCATCAAATTCATGATTTTCCCCATAGTAGCCAATTTCGTCGACTCCTCCTTCTTTTTCGAGCGTCCGCACATTGCTCGAAATGGACTGAAGACCTGATGAAGAGCTTTCCTGAGTTTTGGAGGCTCTTCGTGTTTTCCACCTCCATTGGTAAGTAGCTCTGGGCTCACCTCTAGAAGCGCTGTGCTACTGATACTCACCACTTTTCTGGCGAGCGTCTTCTCATACAACATGGTGATCAACTCTCCTCTTGACCGCTCATAAGTTCTTCTTCCATACCACAGACTAAATATCCCGGACTGAGTTGCAATCAAACGAACCACCAAAGTCAAGACGGCATAATTCAAAGCTGCTCTTTTTGAAGCTGCAGGATACTCCATGCTCTGGAGGATCTTTTGAAGCAGTACAGGCTGAGCGAAAGCTGGGGAATGGTCAACAAGTGGACTAAAAGCGGGGTACTAAGACTATGTATCTTACTTGTTGCCATCTCCAGCACTCCCAAAACAGATATAATAAAAAGATCCAGCCCATTGGCCACCAAAAGACGTCCTAAAACGGTCCCCTTCACCTCTTTGAACGTATCGTGCAATATCCTGTGCTGGAACTCGTATCCCAAGTTCCACACATCTTCGTCATTCAGCTGCCTCGCATTCCCCATTGAAATAAGAGGGGCCATCCATGAGACCGTCATGAATTGCCACAAAGTCAGATCATCTTCTGGAGTACGCAGCGCTGACGATGGTGTTCCAAATGCAAGGCTAATCCCTTTCTTCGAGAGATTTGGGTCTCTTAATGGCATAGCCAGAATAATGCAAATCGCTCCAAATGCCACAATAGCTGCAATGCATCCGGGAACTTCAGCAAGATTGAGTTCCGGAGTCCCATCAATCAGGACAATGAGACGAGAAACGAAAATGCTGGTATACAAAAGGAAAAGAGACCCGGAGGTGGCCACGGGCCGCCGTACTGCAATCAGAAAGCAGGCAAACGCCCATGAAGCGGCTGGGTATATCATCTCTGTTCTCCAAGTAGGGTAGAATACCATCGCCGTCTGAAAGCCAAATCCAATTGCTGATACGACGAAAAGAGCTAATGCTGGCCAACCCAGGGACCTTCTCGGACTGCCATGGATTTCATATTGCTCATTTGGTTCCTTGACGAATGCTTTTGTCCATGTCGGTCTGAGCCATGTCCTCACTCCTCTTGGAAACAGCCGTAGCATGAATCCAAGAATGATGCATACTGCCACTACTGCTGGGATTGCTGAAATATAGGGAAGTGCACATTCCGAGAATCTCCCTTTTTCTGAGTCCTAAAATCTAGTATCAATATTTGCGGTTCTGATATTGGGATGATGCAATTGGCCGGGTTGTGGGGTTCACTCACCCAAACCCTTGAACAAGCAATTATCTGAACTGGACTCTCAAAAACATGCAGAGAAACCACCCCAGGATTCTGGACCCTAAATTGCGCCATGGTAGTACGAACACCAACGTCTCTGTTAGAGACGAGGTTACACCGCCCACTGTGAATTTCAGAATGGCTACCGGCTCAAGCTAAGAGACGTCAATGAAGCATTGATGTGTTTTTGAAGTATGGTTTGGGGAACTTTGGGAGAGTAGAGTCTGAGGTCAACTGGGGGTAATTGAGGCTTGGATCTCTGGGGATGGTTTAGGCAATGGGTGGGCCGTTACGAAAAGTTATGCACTGCACCGGGCTAACCTCCACCTTGGGTTGTGGGGTTGGTATCAGGTGACATATCTTGGGATGGATATGAGACGAATTTTTGGACCTGAGATGGGATGGGATGGGATGTGAAAGGAATGAAGATGAGGAGAAAATATCAAATGGTGAATGGAATTTGGGTCTAGTGGGGTCTGAGTAAGCTTCCCAGCTGAAGGTATTCATGCCGAATTATTCACGTGACATTTACAGTGTATGCACCCTTGCGTTCAATAAGTTCGTTGAATGACCCTGACTCAATCTATTATGTTTGCTAGTTAGGGACAAAAATGGATCATGAGTTTCTTTTGAAAAATAAAAGAACAGATCATGTAATTCAAGTGAACTCGTATAAACCGGATAGCGCGTATATTTCAAAATTCTAAAAGGTGGTCGGTCGTTAGACTTAAAGAGAAGACTTAAACGTTACAACTAGTAGTATCAGTTTTAGTATATGTACGGTCTTGACAGTTACCCTCGTCATATGTGGAAGAAAATCATTACTTTCTGCAGACTCCTTAAAAGTACCAACACTGTCTCCGATCATACGTGATACATCAAAGAGCTTGTTACACTCCGCCAATTCCTCGTGATATTCGATACTCGTAACATTGAAATATTATAGACAGTTTTCCATTTCCTTCAAACCGCTGCCTTGCCTCTTTGCCAAAGACTATTCTTCCGGCTCCCACCCGCGGTTCTCTGCGGCGTCCTGTTGGCTTCCTGGACTGCATAGCTGTTCTGTCTGCTTCCAAAGGCCTGTCTAACCCCAAGATTCTGTTGCGATCCAGTAAAAGAGTTTTGCCTCGTATCAGTTGAAATCTGCGATAGTCTACGGCCTCCAGTATCATGGTTCGCTCTCGCACTGGAGAGTTGTTGCGCGAATGGTGAGCGCTTGCGGAGGACTGGACCTTTCCAGTAAATGACGTAGACGGCGATGACCAGCACGAAGGAGATGCAGAAAAGAATTGTAGAAGCGTTTGCAAGGGGTTTTGAACCAATATCTGATTATTGTGAGTACATAGATTGTAAGGCGAAGATGTTGACTTACTTTGAAAAAATGGAGTGGCTGGGACGGTAAGAACGCCAGCGAGGAAATCCCTTGACCATCCATTTCCGCCAGTTGCTGATGCAGAATAAGGCCCGTAGGCACAGATCATGTAATCGATGGTAGCCATATAAATGCTGTAATTGGCGATACCGACCATGGCAGCGAAGATGCAGGACCCAATCCAGTGGATGGGCGGCCCAGTCGAAGTCCATGCGAAGCCAATAAGCCCGATTGGTAGGCAAGGAGCTGTGTAGAGAAGCCACCAGAGACGTGATTCATATTGGACTCGTTCATCGTTGGGATTATCCCCTCGTTGCTTGATGTTGCGCCTGATCACTGGGATGAAAGTGAGCCAAGCAATGAGGTATCCAATTCCAATGGGAATGAAAGCCAATCCTAGGTCGACGGTACCAAAGTTCCACTGCTTGTATACTAAAGAGAAAGATTGGATGAACATGAAGATAAGGGCATCGGAGAAACCACTGAGCAAAGATAGGGTCAGGACGATGGGCTCGGTTAAGAACATTTTGAATGGTCTAATCCAAGTGACCAGGATTTCCTGGGCAGAAAATCGATCTCTGAAGGAAACAAGTTCGTCAGGCCCCCAGATATTCTTGTCTTGACCAGTCTTACGTCTCTTCTTCGCAATCTTATCCATCATGATGGTTGTACGGGTCTCGGGCACAAGGACGAGGTGGAGAATTTGGACGAAACCTCCGAAGATCAACTGGATCCAGATAGACCATCTCCAGTCCAAATAAGCTTCACTAAATCCACCAATAATAGGACCGAGAATTGAGCCACCAACAGACGAAAAGACGACGAACGCGACCGCATACTGTTGGGTATCCGATTCCCATAAATCTGCGATCATACCCAGTGTGACAGATCCACCAGCTGAGGAAAGTCCTCCCAGAGCTCGACCGACCATGACAGTGGCGAAATTAGGGGCTAATGCAACCGGCAGTTGCCAGATGTTAACCAAGAGCAAACTGAGTTGTAAAATCGGCTTTCGTCCCAACTCTTCGGACCATGGTGCCCAAAGCTCGCATCCGAAGGCGTATAGAACTAGGAAGATCATGGCACCGCATCTGGCTGCTTGATCACTGACGTTGAACTCTGCGGTAATTCCACCAGAGATTCCACCGATGGCGTTTGAATACAGTGAAGTGTTGAAGTTCATCGAGACCTGGACCAGGAAAATAACTGTCAAGATCATCCTGAGTAAGATTTAGTCAACTGGACGAAGAGCCTAAAAACGAATTTTGACTGTGTGGAAAACTTGTTTACTTACCATTTCTTCCATGAGGGGAAAGAATATCCTAGCTCATCGTAGCACATATCCTCTGTCAATTCTATGTTGTCCCAAGTGCGACTCTTTTCCGCGTTTGGAAAATCGTCTAATCCATGATCGTTATTCGTGTAAGTTTTGTTGGCCCCAAAGCGTGGGTGGGGAGATTCTTGAGGGGCGCCAGCATCCTCTACGCCCTCCGCTCTGGCTGCATTTTCAGCTTTTTTTGCGGAAGAAATCTCTGAATTATGACCAAGTTTTTCGTTCACGATCTCGTGAGGCTCATCAGGGCCTGTGGAAAGGACCTTCTCTCTAGGTCGAACTGAGAAGAGAACTTCCTGTTCAGGTGCCGCCATGTTTGCAATTTTGAGTCCTGATAGCGACTCTAGAAAAGTGCGGGGGTGGGTTCGGGAGTGCAGTGCTTACAATATGTCTCCGTAAAAAGATGTCGTGTACATAAAGAAAAATACTAATCATGAACCGGCGCAAGCTTAAGACTGGCGCTGTTGATATGTGGAAAACAGGCGATAGGTACGAACTTATAGCTCGCAGGGAGAGCGTAAACTGGGCTTTGAGGGGGCGGAAAACCCAGAATTGAGTCCACGGGAATGGCGAACTCGACAAAAGGGATTTGTCATACGTCATATGGATCACGGCCAACGAGGCCCCTTGAGACGAGCTCGGGATACCGATTAGAAGCTTTGCTGCAGGAAAGCCTAGTTGCAAAAACGGTGACCGCATCTCGCGGCACAGCCAAGGCATTTCTCCACACTCTTGGATGAAACCCAATGCGGAGTATGGGGCTCGTAAGCAACTATCGACCTAACTAGATGAAAATTACAAGTAGGTAGAAAACGAAAGATACTGGTCTCGCAACATAGAGATTTTGACGTGAGAACAAGCTAAGCAGGCCCACACGATAGAGATCTACCCGGAAGTTAGCCGCCATCTTGAAAGGCATCCAGATTTTGAAACTTGCGAGAGGTCAGGGATGGCTGACACTTGTTAGCATGTGTTGATTAGTCTATTGGTAGGATTTTAACTTCCAAGGGAGAAGCTGCAGCAGTACAGTAGAGGTTGTGGCTATGACATCATAATCTTCGTACCTATTTCCGCATTAAAAGCATGTTACGGTACAACACTTCCGTGCCTAAAATCTGATACTGTGCAGTTGATAAATCCAAGACAATAGAGAACGAAGCGCAATGTAGGATTTAAAAGAAAACAATATGGTATCTCATTCGGGCTTCTGCCAGAGCTCGAATCACTTGGCTCGAGACAAGCAATGAATACCCGTCTTGTGTTGTCGAATTGCTGGCTTGGCTCCAAGGGCTCGTTGAGCCTCCGGGTCCGGGACAATCATTGGAATGAGGACGAGTCATTAAAGATGCATGAGCTCAAAAGCCAAATAATTATAATCTGGTGTTAATGTTCCTCTGGCTCGGCAAACCGAAAGCCCCGCCAAGACATCAATCGTCATGCTCACATGCTCACTTACCACAAGGGATTGACTTGCCTAAAAAAATTCGGTATTGTTGGTACTACCAATCACGTGGCCTCTTAGGCATGGTACTAGCGCGGAGCCTCAATCTTATATTTGAGGTTCCCACCACCCAAATACATAGAACAAAATAAAGAATCATTAACCACAACGCAATAGGCATATTTACGTATATATTACATACCGTGCTTCGCGTTTCTGATGAACCGACACTAATCAGTTTACTTATTCGTTTACTTACTCAGATCATAAGGAAAGGAAAAGCCTTGGCCAGTCCTAAACAGCCCGCCATCGAACTAACCACCCCTTTTGCTTGAGTCGAAGATCAATAGCTATTTTTCGCAAGAAGGTCCCTATTAGTACCCTTTCTCGAGCTATTAAAGGTCTACTATCACCGGTCCACCATCAATAACCTCAATTCGCAGAGGTATTGAAGGTCTGTCTTCCTAGAAGGTCCACTTTTAGTACTTCTACCCCCCGACAAAAGCTATTTAAGGCCTGTTTTTGCCACAGAAGGTCCGCCTTGAGTAGCCTCGTCTTCTTCTTACCGCAGCCTCGTCATACTACCTTATTGCCACTACGAACCTCTCGAATCTACCTACCCCTCTATAGGTGATCTACCACAATGGATCCAGAGTGACGTAAGGCATCAAAGAAGTGGTTAGAGGGGTGTGACCCGGCTAAATGCGATGATGACGAAATCATACAATTCTCAACTATCAAGCAACTACTATAGACCGAGGATGAATATAGCGATGAGAGCCTATGGGGAGCATATCAGAAGGAATTCGCGGCCTTTAATATCGCGGATTTTGATAGAATGGGAGACGGTCTCAGTAAGTTACGGAAATACCTACGATGCGGTGGTGTTTTCATACCACAGGCTGGGAGAGGCAAAAAGGTTGTCGACACAATATACGATATTGCTCATGAGGAATTTCAACACGTATGGACAAATCATGACTGTGACAACATCAAAACAGACCTAGCTAAAGGCCCGATTACATCGATCTAGATATCGAAGCTTGGAGAGTATTTTCACGATCGGAGACTACTGCCAAAAGTACAGCCAGTACAGCCGGCACAAGCATTCCAACCTGTACAGAACATGCCTCAATACACCGGTTTTCCACAGCCTCAAATACAGGTCCCTCTACAGAACCCTCTTCAAAACCAGCCTCAAAACCAGTCTCAAAACCAGCCCCAAATTCAAGCTACTTGTGACGCAGGTACGCAATTTGCTAGCCAGGAATTCCGTCAAAAATCGACCGCAATCAGCACCAAGGCCAAAACCGTGTCAGTTGAGGCCCATAACTCTATTGGCAAGGTTAAACGATACCATACAGTTATCCGGCGTGTATTCTCAATTGTAGCCACCGAAATTCCGGATATTACGGAGGAAATGGCTCTACAATTAACCTTCAAGGCAATCAACGATTCCGTAGGTCCCGATGGCCTCGTTCCTACACTCCTAGTCTACGGCGCATACCCACGTATAGCGGCATCGGACACCTCATTGAGCATTGAATAACGATCCGCGGCGATCAAGAAGGCTATGGCCGAAATCAAGAGTATCCGAGCCAAGAATAAATTGAAACCTCGACCGCCCGATCAAGCCACTCATGATCGATATAATGTGCCTGCGCGAGGCGTACGAAAGAAGAGAGATTGCCCAGGTGAAGTGGATATCCGCCAAATCGAACCCTGCCGATTCCATGACAAAATCGAAGCCTACGAATGCCCTCAAAAACCTCATAGATACGAACAAGGTCGAATGGAGTGTACAGGAATGGGTAGAGCGAGGAACACGATGACTGGGCACACGGCAGATGATACAGGGCAAATTATACAGGCATACATACAGGGCAATGATGAAGGCATACAGGCAGATGGTACAACTTGGAATACATGGTGTTTTGAAGCTTTTTAGCATGTATAGCCGACAGGTATCCTACGTAGAAAGCGAGTTCCAGAGGCGTAAAGGGAAAATATATGATAAGGGCAGAGCAACAAGTTGTGTTGTAAACTGACCCAAGAACCAGTATCACATGATATGGCCTGCAGTCAACCTGACTCCTTCGGGGGCTATTGATGGTGCTATTTTGGCCGATCTGCATCCGATGGGCCCGCCCGTCTTGATGCCAACTAATAGGGCCAGTAGTAAAGTTAACTGCTGTGCTCCGGAACTCTGTTCGAGGCGTCAACTGCCGGGCCGAGTGCATGACCAGCTCCATTTCACCCCAAGATTACGGCCTAACATCCCACCCGTTCTCTACCTTCTTCAGCAGAGGACATTCAAACACCCAGACCACCTTCTCAGCCCTCTCTTTCGATCCTAGAGCGTCCCTCCACCTCTCTCCTTGCTTCATCGCAGCTCCTGCAGCCAAGATATGACATTCAACAGCTTCACTCTCCAGGAAGTTCCAAGTGTTCAATAAGGTAACTCCAGAGCTGAAAGCGTCATCAATGATCACCACATTCTTGCCTTTGACCAACGAGAGTTGGTTTGGGTCCAGGTAGAGCTTCTTCTTGTGATCCGGAGAAGTGATTGACGACACTTCTATGGACAGTGCATCCTCGTACCAGAACTTGACCGAATAACCCAGTGGCACATATCTTTCTGTGCAAATGTTATCAATACATTGTTGCTCTGCATCTCTAGGCAAATGGGATAAACTTACTGTGTCCAAGACTCTGAGCAACGATTGCGGCTAGACTTAGGCCCAAGGTAGGTATCCCAATAATGACCTCGGGATTGAATGGGCGGATTTTGTCAGCAAGAAAGCCTGCAAGTTTCTGGGTGACTTCAAATGAAGCTTGATTGAGAACTAAGGACGCCACAGCCTCTTCGGAACTCGGCCGAGGTCTGATAGGTAGGATGAGAATACTGGAATTTGGAAGAAGAGCCGGGTAGCCATATTTCCAGGGAGCAGCGACCTGTTCGGCTTCGTCCGCAGGTATAATATCTTGCCAGTAGTTGGTCGTTGGCTCTGTGAAATGAGTTGGTGACATGTTTCAGTTTGATTGGGCTGGCGTGATTTATTCAGCCTCTTGAAGTGTTTCTGAATTTTTGGGCTCTGATAATACGAATTGGGTGAGCACGGGAGCCGAGCGATTACAGCCGCTTTGCTCATTTCGCCTAACATTAAGCTGTCGCAGGGTGGAGGAAATGGAGGGGTAAAACACGACAAATAAGATAACCTAATATGGTGATGTAAGCGTTGGAAACAGGCAAAGCTGGAACAGTAATCTTACGATAGCGATTGGAAGTTGTTGTTCAGCATCGAAATTTTAGGAAGTGGATTAATTATCCGGACAGTCAAGGAAAGTGTGAAAGGAGTGAGTGCTTAGTCAATAGCACAACGCTAGTATGAAATCTCGTCATACAACTGCATGTAACTTACAGACGTATTTACATCTAATATATCATCATTGATTCCATCACTTCTTGACACTTGACGATTCAAGATGCGATGAGATGACAAAAATTCATGAAAACCAGAAGATCTTCAAAGAGGAATTGCGGGACAATCTAAAAATTACGGGCTGCTCCTGCTTTTCAATATATCAGGACAGTAGCTCTTGGCTAAATTCCCGCTCGGCTCTCTTGGACAGAGCTATTACGATCTCTCATCCTTTGTCGATCAAGAGTACTAAAGCCCAAACTCATTCATCACTAGATATTTCGAATACTAAACTATAACTTAATGAAGGACGTCGTCTTAAGACTCAACATAAGACGAGGATTAGTGAAGGAAGAGGAAGAGGAAAAGGAAAGGAAAAGGAAAAGGAGTGAAGAGCAGTAAAGAAGATTGGAGCCTGGAGGAAAGAATGACAATAAGATTTGTATGCACTGTACTAGTAGAAGAGCGAGTAAGCTGATTATCATCAAACAGGCTGGGCTATAAATGCAGAAGTCGAGTGCTCTTCTTGCTGCTCCATGAAACTAACTTCCCTTGTCTCCTCTATAAGCTCCAACCCACAAGACTTCATCGCTTTACCGAGTTTACGACTAAGCGACGCGAAGTCCTGAGAGCAACTCTCCTTTCATATTCGATGGTAGAATCAATCGATAATATGCTCGACAAGGCCTTCTTTTCAGCTATATGAAGGGAAGGGTTTCTATTCACATTAGCCAAAGTGCGGAAAGACAGAAAGAGCATCCTGATGCCAGAGTGTATCATCAAAAGAATTAGACCAGGAGAAGACCACACGGAAAGCCAGGAATTGCGACAATAGTGATTTTGATAAAACAGTTCGAGCTCGTACATCCAACTTGGGACGCACGCATGCGAGCAGTGAAATATCCAGTATATGAAATGATTCATGCTGCGCTCGAGTTGTATTCTTGTGGCTGCGACTCTCGATGCGCAGTCGGGAGTTGGCCTCAACTGCTGAAGGTCAAACTGGTCATGGAGCTTCATTCCTGAACGTGGGTATTGTAGTGCAAATCTGTTGGACTCATCTACGGTCAGCCAGCTGAACTAGAACTTGCCGCGTCACTTAACGTGGAGATTCAAAGGTCTCAATGGCAACTGTCAGGCGATTATGTATCCCCTTTTCGTACCTATCTCACATTGTTACCAAGTTTGAAGGAGGCGAGACTGGGGGGAGTCTGAGCTAAAGCTACGGAGTTAAGAGGCAAAAGAGCCTCCCACCGTCATAATTTAAAGTCGTTTTCAAAAGTACCTGCATCGCTATCACTTGTTACTCTCCTCATACAATTCACTCACTTTATACATACGGCGTACGCATACGCATATGCACACAGCCATCCTCACGAATTATATATTACCTAGCACGGGGTATTCTTGGAACATCTCCCCTTAGCGGTACTAAATTTGCTCTCTTAATCTCACTCTTTCTCTAGTCGTAAGAAAAATGGGTAAGAAGCAAATAGGGCGAAGGCAAGACAAAAAAGGCGCAAGGTACTAGAGAGTGAATTTAAGACGAGAAGCAGATTAAATTTCGAGTTATCAAGCGACACAACTTTCTAGCAACTCGGCACAATATAAATGTTGCAATTCTCGGCCACTATGTCTCCGGCTCATTACACTTTTAAGCCAAAGCAGTCATATGGCCTTGATATCTAGCAAAATCAGAGCAATCTCTTGTTTGATAAAGAGTCTCAATGATAATGAACATTGAAAAATGACAAAAAAAGGATAGGAAGAATGTATGAAAAACGGAGCTTTCTAATATTGGAACTAGTAGCACAACCTACCCCCGCATTGCCTGGAAAATAGCATAACCACCCCGTCAACCTCATTCCAGCACCCGGAGAAGCAACGTTATTAAATTTATTATCAATGTTCTTTGTGAAGATATGTTCCTCATCTGAAGATATGATGCTCGTATGAATTGATGGGGTTCAGGAAATATCTTCTCAGTTAGGCGTCAGGTCTGAGACGATGAACCTTTGATGACATCGCTAGTAGCGATTCGCCACTACCCTTGAGGACCGTCTAGGGTTTTCGTGATGGAGTCTGGAGGGTCCCAGATCGCTGAGACAAGTCATCTTGATTGCTGAATCCATCGTTCAATGTAATCATGACGAGACGGGGAGACAATCCTATTCAGACATAGCCAGATAACCACCAAGCTCCTCTATGAACGAAGGCCGCGGCGTCCGAGATCAATATTTCCCCACAACTCAAGATGAATAGCTTGGATTTCGGGGCAGTGAAGACCGCAAAATTAATCGTGGCGACTGTAGTGGCTGGGTACTCTATAGGTAAGTTTCATCTGATCAAGTTATGTTGACCTGGTCTTTCCTGCTTTGCATTAGAGGATCTCAACTTTCTCCTATATCTTTAATATTCGATTCATCTCCCACTTTGTCTTTCAATCTTGGTATTACCGCCACTGGCCACAGCTTTACTAGCAGTTCGAATTGAGAAGATAAGGAGGGATGGAATTCCATATTGTGCTCTCACCTTCGCCGTCAATGTTTATCTATGGAGTGAGGAAGTGTGGTGGCCCACTTGCAAAATATGACCCCAAAGATGAGGTTTTCCGCGGCTTGGAGAACCTTGGAAGAATCTCTGTTTGTTAGAAAGATAATTGCACAACTCTAGACTCGATAAAGGGGCATAGTTGGTGCCAGGTGCCGCGAGAACACGTTCGGTCTCAAGTTTGGGATGTTCCTTGCTCGCAATTTATCCCCTTTGTTTCTTATGGGCCACGGCGCTGTAGTTCGATTTTGGGCTTGATGAATAGCAAGATTTTGTAAGCACCCTTGCTGCTCTCTGCACCTGTCCTCTATTCATAAACATCAAGCTCTTGTCAAACATCCTCATATATGTTATAAATCAAGTCGGTTTGGTTGTTTGAAGTGAATTCCACAGCTTTTCATTGCTTCTTCAGAAAATCAAGGAAAATAAAAGAGCCTCACACGAGTCATTTCAACTGAGGAGAGTCCCCAGTGACAGCAATTCACCAGCCTTCTCACGTCTCCGATCTTCCTACTCCTTATATATTGCCATATTCTTGTTCTTCTCTAATAATACTTTTTTCACAGCAGGTCTCTCCATCAGCCTTCCCATCCAAGCCTCAACATTTGGATACTTCTTTGGGTCAAACTCAGTAGGAAATGCCTTCTCGGCACTTTCTTGCCAGTTCACAAATGCCATATCGGCATATGTAAACTTTTCGCCAACAAGATATTTCTTCCCTACAAGAATGCGATCGAGGACCATCGTCACACGATTGATCTCAGCAATATATCGATCAATACACATTTGCAGCTTCTCGGTGCAAGTGAAAGTGAACCACCTAGATTTTAGATCTTGTCAGCTAGAAAGGGACGGGTGGTGAAAAGAGTTCAATTACCAAGCTTGTCCATAGTACGGACCTTGGCCAGAAGCCTGGAAGTACCCATATTGTTTACAGAGATAGTACTCTGAACTCCCAATTGGGAAGCTAATTTCATGATTCAAATCATACTTCTCGACCAAATATTCAACAATGGCACCTGATTCCCAAATCTCGACTCCAGTGTTGGGATCTTCTAGAGTAGGAAGTCGTCCATTGACACAATGGCTCTCGTAATCTGGTCCTTTGACATCGGCGAAAGCGACATGGATCGCTTCGTATGGAATTTCGAGTTCTTCGAGTACCATGGCAACTTTGGAAGGGTTCGGTCCAAGTAAACTTCCCCATAGCTTCAGGGGTTTCATCGACGAGGCCATTGTTCAATTTATTACTGGATTTCTCTGGAATAGGAGAGGATGAGGTAATAGTAGAATCTCAGGCTACATTGAATCACATCAGAGGGATCTCTCTCTCTCTATATATATTTCGCCGACTACGCCCTGCATTGGAACCTATCACAAGAGGAGATGTATCATGTTTCTTTGTGTACGCGCCAAGAGGATAATCTACACCATTGACTCTACGAAGCACCCAATTGCAGGATTCTAAATGGCTAGAAATTATTTCCCGGAAGCTCTTCCTACAACTTAGTGACACTAAAACATGCAAGAATCCATGAGGAGGAGACAGAGTCACGTTTGTAAGCGGGAACCACAACTTGCCCTGGACTTGAAATCTGGCCACTGGGGGCCCACCTGTCTGACAAAATCTCACCATCTCGCGCGTCAAGGCAAAGCCAAAGCAAGAAAGGCAGGCTTTCTCCCACTGCAAAAACTCCACCGAGACGCAATGATTGCAAGGCGATCTCAGGGACAGGAGAACGCACCTCCTGGTTGATCTTCCTGCTGCAAGTGCCAGATTATAAATCAGTTATTCCTTGAAGTTTGATGCTTTCGGCATCGCAATCCGGCCCACCAAGCATCCTGACTTCTCCATGATAGCTCGGCATTCGATCTGGACTTACAAGTCTGATGCAGAAAGTCTGTCTCGCCCTTGATTCTTTCAATTATTAATTGGTGGGCTTCAGGAGAACACATCTTATTCTAGCTGTGTTTAGACGAATATTGTCGTGAGCTGTTTGGGGAAAGAGAGGTACCCCAATGCTTGAGCAGTTTCCACAGGTTCAGTCTCCTTTTTTGATTCTCTTGATGTTCTCTATTCTTATCCTTTGTTGTCCAGTCTATTTTGAGTTGAACATTTGTCCAATGTCTGACAACCCTGCTACCCGCGTTCTCAACCTCTGTGGAATGGGCGTCTACAACATTCCGAGGTAGCTAACTGATGGGAAAACAACCCAGAATTTTGTTTTGCTCGCTACTATTTGCATTGACCTATAACTAACATTTTTTTTCGTTTCTATTTCTGGATTTCATCACGCAGCTCACGAACACGTTGAGATCGAGGCTGCGAATCAAATGGCGAATCCGAAGAACCTTTCATTCACCAACTTGGCGTTGAAGTACAATCACCCAGTTGGGCCTGATCATGGTATGTCGAATCCGGGTGCCTCATTCTCTTGTTTTTGTTCTGCGACTTCATTCATACGCTCTTCTTGAACCTAAGATATGCTCAAATAGTGATCTGGTAGTGATCTACTAAATCTTTCATTCACAGAGGTCCTCGCTGGCGAAGAGCCATTCAAAAGCGGTTTGACTCCTCTAAACCCTGGGCCATTCAAGAACCAAGCGGAGGTTGAAAGGTTCCGTGAGCTTGAAAGATATCAGACAGGGCGATTCTTTGGTAAGGAAACCTCTCTAGACTACTCAAAGAAATCGGAGTATTAATCCTCCAAAGGTTTTACTACCGATGAACTCATACATCTCGAATGCTTTGCTCCCTTCATCAATCCATCAATGGACTTCTCCCAAGACGATGTCCCAATCCACCCACTCTATACGCGAGACAGGTGGAATTCCCCCCTACCGAAACATCTCGCTAGGCAGCCGCTGGGGAAAGGGAGGGAGGGGTATTACGAGGTGTGTTCTGTTCTTTTGGTGACATTATTCAATATCAGCTAATTCAATCAGGCTAGGAATGACTTGGTGTGGGAGGCAATGCTGCCCGCTCTCAGACTAGCATCCAGAGTAATGTCTGACCCCCAAATTTTCCAATGGTAAGAGTACCAACCTGCATTATTTTGCTTGCCTAAAATTTGACTGATCTAGGTACGATGCCTTGCTTTTTGGAGACTACGAAATTATTCAACAAGCTGAGCTCCCAGGAGAATTCAAAATGAGACCGTGCGGAGAGAAATATGCTAGATTTCGCCGCCGTAGCCCTACCGTCAGCGGAAATACCACCGCGAAGGAAAAGCTGAACGCAGCTATTCTGAAAGTAGTTCCTAACCTCGATCTCCGCTTCATGAGTTCTCGGCAGGAACCCAGATCCGGTCTGCCAGTTCCTGGGATCACTTGGGGAGTCACCTGCGACCCTCAAGAATGGACGCCGAATGTTGAGTTGTGTATCTCCTGGGAGCTTATTGAAGCACTTCTCAGACCAAATATAACAACTGGTGAGCGTGCGCTTGATACTTTCAGACTCACAGCTACACTGCTTCATGAGACCGCAGTAAATGCACCCGAAGGTTCCCTTTTCCAAGCCCATGTATTGATTGATTCCTTAAATAGCATGCTCTTTACGCAGCACTTATAAGGAAACAATTTATAGGAATGAATATCAAGGAGGAGCCTTTCTTTGAAGATGAAGTCATTTCTGAATTGTAAGTTAGTATAGTTTGGTTCTCTACCTTAAAAGAGAGCTTGACTAATGTTGGATAGAGGATTTTCGGAAGAGAATGCGGTAAATCTCTTAGATCAAAGTTAATTTTGGAGAGAACTAACAGGTATCCCAGGTATGGGGCGGCGTAGGGGAGGGCTTACTTCGAGGGAAATCTAACACTCATGAGCATAGTCTTGGTTGCGCTG
Organism: Bryoglossum gracile; assembly: GCA_037952635.1. Taxonomy (NCBI): domain Eukaryota; kingdom Fungi; phylum Ascomycota; class Leotiomycetes; order Helotiales; family Bryoglossaceae; genus Bryoglossum; species Bryoglossum gracile. The sequence continues at coordinate 29,790 of JAPZPB010000271.1, read as the reverse complement.
CAGGCTTTTCAATGGTCTGTCAAAATTCTCCTCGCAATCTACAGCTGTTAACAGTACAGGAAGTCCCACAATAATTACTCTCAGCGGACTTCTGCTTTTCGGAGCCTGCCAGTTTTGAATAACAAGCCTCCAGACTACTACACGCAGATAAACGCGCCTATTCCAGTGCAATACTTCCTAGATCTCCACAATCCACATTTTTGGGAGTACCATGTCAAGAAGTATAAGGCCATTTCTCGGATGCTCCGGGATTGATGACTGACTTCCGTGATAGATATAACAAGAAGCAAGCCACCATGGGACCAAAGACCAGAGCTGAGAAAATCACATGGACAACTGAGTCTCGGGGAAAGAAAAGCTCCGTAATCACTGCAAGGACTAAGCAGATCTGGGTTATAGATGGCAGTTGTCAACCTCCACGCAAATTGCACACGAATTATACAGAAGAAGAAAGAATTGCGAAGGCTTGGGAAATCCAAAATTACAACCGTATGTTTGACCCCCGTTACTTCAACCTCCTATGTTCTAGCTACATACAAATGTACAGACAGAGGTGATTCCAGAGTCCTCCAATTAAACAGGAAACCACTGATTCCAGGATACCTCAGAACGAGTGAGAATCGCTAAAGAAATAAATAAGTATTACAAAATGAAATTAGATATCGCTATGGACCAAATTCGAGTCACCGATGAACAAAAACAACTAGCACGACGAACAGGAATCCCTCCATTACCACCTCCTCCACCTCGAGAAACTTTAGATACCAGCGTCTACCCCGCAGACTGGCATACAGAAGAAATGGGCTTATCTAGCTACCTTCAAGTTTCTAGGTACTTAGTCGAGCACTACTTTATCCTCGCCTTCAACTCCATGGATGGGGTCTATCCCGAGCATACAGTTTACAACTGGATACAGATTCAGGGGGGTATCCAGTTAAGCGCTGATGAGTGGAGACGTTTTCTCTTGCGATCTCGTAGGCTGCGGGAATTCTTCTAGTAAGTTCTTTTCAATCCCGCTCTCTCGATTTTTATGCATTATCGTCTAAAGCTTCGCAGTCTCGTCATATACGGACCTAACGACGGAACCATCTCAAAGGTGAAGAATGGCTGGCCAGACTGCCCTGTTCCCATCCGTCCCGCACCTCGATGGCAGGGCCTCAACACCCTCCCCAATCAAGACACCCAAGAAACATTCTGGAAATGTGTAAAACACGTTTTAGGTACGTCCTTCGCTCCCTGACACTTATATTTCAAAGACTGACCTAGTTTCTTAGAGGAAACCGACACTTTCATTGGAAATTACGATGACCATGACTGGGACGACTTCCGCTTCCGCGTCAACATCGTCTTCAAAGTTGGGAATGTGAAACAATGCAAAGACCGGGTTGGGCGGACATTGACGCATTTTGGCAAAAAGTTATTTGCGGTATTGATTTACCATAGTTATTTGAGGCAGGATAGATTTACGTATGCTTTTTTTCTGCCTTTCCGCAACCTTGCTGGTTCCCCCTGGCCCTAATGACAACAAGAGGCTTTATCTGGGTGTTGGCTGATGTGAATCAATAGATATGGACCGCCGGGCATCATTCGTCGTATAAACCAGAAGGATTTGCCGCCGGTTAAAAGGAGCACGGTAGTGAAGGAGAGATGCCAGAATCAGTGATCCTATTCATGATTATTCCAATATGTATCCTATTATCTTTATCAGTCAAGTTATACCCTACCCCGTGTCTCAATATTTTCAAGCCTAAATGAGTAACCCCGGTCTCCCTCTATCCTGACTTTCCCTCCCCATCCCACAGATCCTAATCCACCCGTCTCCGACCCCCCTCCCGCTCTACTCTCAAAGGTATTAAAGACACCATCTCTCTCACAAAGCGCTATAAACACAAGTTGCTGTTCTTCCTAGAGTTGTGGGGTGCAACTACCTTCTTTTCACTTTGATTCCTCCCTTAAAACCTGATCCGGACCTAATAACTCTTTATTAGTTGTATGCAATTTCAAGACCAGCTTTTTTGGCACTGCATTAATTGGGAAAAGATGCCAGGCAAGCATGTGGTAGAAAAACATTAAACGGGCAATGTTGCTATTCCTGATTGATTACTGAAGCTAAAGAAAATTGATATCTAGCCAGTAAAGTGATCAAGATAGTTTAATATATATGGTGAGTGTTCTACGATAAGAATCTCCGAACTCTCAAGTTGCTACCTGGTTAGTTTAGAACCTTATACGTTTCGTCTATTAAATTATAGTAGAACTGATTGTGATGAACTTCGCAGATCTCTCGACCTCAGGGTTATCGCTTCCTCTTCATGAATAATAGGACCTGTTTACTTGAGAGCCAACCACCCACCAACTTTTTGGCCACTCCTATATCCCAACGACGTTGATTCTCATGAACGGTTCTCCATATATGCAGCTGAATAAGCTGTATACGTGTGAAAATCCAAAACAATCATTGATTAAAGGCTATCATAACAATCTAGATTTCTCAAAGGTCCAATATCCCCAGTCTTACGTTCATATCTCATTAGTCATCGAATTCCTCATTAGTCCTCCCCAAACATCTCCCACACACTCCTCGGCGTCTTATACTCCCCACCACCACTCACCCCCCTATACTCCACTTCTAACCCAAACGCCCCTGGCCCACCCAACTCCAAGCCCCTTTTAGTCGTCCAAATCGGCGGTGCCCTCAACGCAATAACACTAACTCTCAATCCATACTTATAATCAGAGACACCCAATGGGGCTCCATTCGCCTTATCTAAGAAAGTAATCAGATCTGGACATACAGCCAGAAGCTTGTCTTCTTTCTTGGGTTCCAGGATCGTGGCACAGAGGTTTTCGTTCTCAAAATCAACTAAGAGGGAGGTGGGGGTTGAGGCGGTGTCGGAGAAGGATTCGAGGAGCACGCTACCGCGTGTGAAGCCTTTGGCAACGTTGCGAGTTACGGAGATTATTTTGCCGGTGAAGAGGATGATGCCATTTTCGGATGCGAGGAGAGAGGCGATGGGGTCGAGTTTAAGGGAGCGGGAGAGGGCGATTGAGCGGCCTATTGCCCAGGCTGGTAGGACGGGTCAACGATCTCGGTTAGAAAGGGAGAGGAGTGGGGGAGCTGACCATGGGAGTAGCTGTTCTGGGGTAAGGTCTTTGCTTCCTTGCCGTAAACTGGATTGATGCACATTCCGGAAAGGGAGCCTAGTTCTGTGCATGCATCTCGCATTAGGTCTTCGGCTTCGAGGTTATCCCGTGCTGTTTTGAAGATCTGGAGATTTAGATTAGTGGCTACCCGTTGGGTTTAGGAGACTTCGCTTACTTTGATATTCCCAGTTCCATCTGCTACAGCAGCTGGTACGATGGGGACATCGTTTAGGCATCTTACTGTCTGCCATACCTTAGGATATGCTCTTGCAACAAGATCTGTATCCAGAGTACTTTTATCAAAGCGATGGCCGGCGAGTAGTGCTTCAAATGCGTTCATTCCACCGATCTCGTTTGGAACGACAGCATCAAAGTCCGAAAGGCCGGCTGCCCTCATCACCCCCTTCATGGCATCGGTTACCCTAATGAATATCAGCAGTGTGACTATGCTTAATATTGTACCACTTACTCATTCAAGCCAGGTATTCGCTCCAAGTAAACACTTGGGGAACCCTGTCCATGATATCAGCGAAAGACGCCTCGTAATGCGAGCGAACTTACCATGAACCCTCCTACAAGCACTACCGCTTTATCGGGAAGAGTTTGCTGTCTCCTGATCGTGATGCTCTCCCCAGCACGAAGAGCTTGCAAGCATGCAATATAAGCAGGGTATGGTTCCCCGCAACTTCCAACCCCCAATATTCCCGCACCATCCTGGAGGAACTGAAGATCTAATTCTGATACATACCAAAAATCCCCTTCAAGCCTTGGGCGGTATGATTCCAGGTCTACTTTCTCAACTGTGTCGTAGGAGGATGCCTTTGGAGCAAGGGAGCCGCCGTCATATGGAGAGATACATCTCAATGAGATATCTTTCCCAGTAAGCGCATCATGGGACTCGAGAATATCATCGTATCGTTCTAGCAAGTCTCCCACAACACGAATAATAACTCTTGTTGCTCCATTGGTAGCGTATGACACCGGTATGACATCTACTTCCACGACCTCGATGGATTTCGTGTTACCGCCAGCAGCAACACATCTTTGTATGGCAACTTTTGTAGCGTCCTCGATCTCTTGTTTGATAGTTCGTTTTCCTGGAATCACCGTCTTGTCAACAGCACCACTAATCTTCCCAATCTGTGAACTGTTAGTACTTGCCTGGAACGGGTGTGTGAGGGCATACTGCAGCTCCAACAGCGTTGGCAACTTCGAGGAACTTTGGCCGGATAATTTGCCCCACGCCAGCAGGATTTCTGTCAACGATAATGTTTCCACCACCCACTAGTATAATAGTGGCATCTCCTTTGTTTGTCTTGACGAGGTCGATTGCTTCTTCGAGAGCTCGGGTGATTTCGAGGAGTGCCAATGATTTGATCCCCGCCGAGACAAGGCTCTCAGAGCCTTTATTATCAAGGACAAGATCTGTTGCCTGTAAACGCCTATCAGCGGTTGAAGGATTGTTTGCGAAGGAGATGGTGTTGGCCGCCCAGATTAAGGAGAGAATTCTCCTTCTTGGGAAGACTGGTCAGGTGTGGTCAGAGACTTGCAGGAACCTGCCATTAGCTGGTAGGCTTAGAGAGGGAGAGTCGTCGCAGACATTTGTATTCTATTGAGCAGAAAGAAGTGTTTAGGTGAAAGGGACCTACAGTGAGAGTCTTTCCTCCGAAGGAGAGGCTGTCCTTTTCGAGCCTTGATCCGACCGAATCAGGACCAACAGACGTCCGACCTAGTCTCGTCCGAACGATGGAGCCGCCCCCTAAAGCAATGCTATGAACGTCTGGTATTGTAAAGTTCGTTCTCACACCGGCGATTTTGACGAATGCTGAAGACTGCCTTGGGTATCCAGTCTTCAACAAAGCACAGATATCAGTGGTCGTTCTGAAACGCGTCAGATTAGTTATGGCTTCTAGAAGCACGCAACCTGTACTTACCCCCCAATATCAACTACCAACACTTCCTTTTCATCTGAAAATCTGCCGGTTCCTATTCCTGCCAAGAGAGCAGCCCCTCTTGCACTATTCGTAGGTCCAGATGAAAAGCATCGAACTGGGTAGTCGGCAGCCGTAGCCGCTTTGGTAAGCGTGCCATCGTTTAATGTGATGTACAGCCTGCACCTCCCAAGTTTCTGTACAGCGGAAGAGAAGCCGGCAATGACATGACGAGCGAATCTTCTTAGACTTGCATTCAGAATACTAGCATTCTCTCGCTCGAGAAAGCCTAGACGCCCAATTGCGTGGGAGCACGATATGTCGAAGCCCAGTCCGAGTTCCGTTTCGAGTATCTTGCAGGCTTGGTCTTCCTGTGAGGGATTTGAGGGGGAATAGACGCCAATGACAACCACACTTGTGATGTTCTTCGACCTGATCATTGATGCTTGCTCTTTGAGCTGATCTACGTTGATAGGTGAGATTAGAGTCCCATCAACTAGATATGTGTCAGTGCCCGAACAATGCAATGCAGTCACAAGAGAAACAGTACCTTCATATCCACCATCTACATTTCCTACATGCCCGTGCATCAAAGCTCGCAATCTTGACGGGAAATCCACGAATGGTGGAGCGCCTTTGGAATACGGTCCACATAACCGGACGACAGCAACTTTATCAAGCTTGCTAGAATCCTGTTCCAAGACTGCATTGACGAATTGCTTCAAATGGTCAGTCTGCTGCTTGAAATAAAGCATGGGGGTTCAAGTGACTAAGGCCGAGGAGAAGTGGCTCGCTTCTGCTGCTCAACCAAGACCACCCGCTTCTCAGCCCCTAATTCTCGCTTGATGACCACCCTGAACAGAGGCTTTCAAGAGATCAAGAGAGTTTCTAGGAAGGAGCTAGGGTGGAAAAAGAAATTTCATGGCTGACAGTTGTCCCAATCTTAACAGAGCCCACATTTCCTGGGGATACATCTGACTTTGCCACGACGGCCTCAATTGCTCGTTCTACACCACTCTGGATGTCTGGCGTGGTTGGAGTTTTGTACCAAGCAAGAACATCTTCGCTTTGTAATATAACACTGCTTCCACATTAGAAATGAACAGGAGAGTAGAGTTAGAGTCCAACCTATCAGTATTTGTCCCCCCAACATCTATCCCAATCACACAAGATGTGGAAGATGCCAGTTTGAAAGGCCTCGCTTTTTCAACGTAAACTGACTGTTCGTTGTTTTTGAATGTGGCAAGGGACGCCATTGAGAAGTATGGATATGAAATATGAGAAGGGGGGAATGATCGAGAGGGCAACTGCCGGTTTTGAGGGAAAAGTGTACCATGGGTATGCTGTATATTGCCATTGCTACCGAACGTGGGAGGATTTTGAAACCAGGTGGAGAAAAAATCAGAAGGTGGTATGTGGATAATGAAGCTGGGAACAGCACTGATCTGGTCCCATACGTCCGTCGTTGAACCTACCTTGTTTAGCTACATGCTGTAACTGTCGTAAAGGAGGACCGGCCAGCCACTGTGCTCCGGGCCAGTGTAGCCGGCCGACGAGTACATAAGTGGGCATAGCTTGGTCCCTTGGCCCCTTGGGCAACAGTACCGCAGATTAGACCAATTTGCTCTCGTAAGAATGGGTTTGTGTGGTAGCAGACGAACTACGTGGCGACGAACGCAATGGTGGCTGGGGCTGTTTGGGAGTGATAGAATCATGAGTGCTCCCGCCAGGAGGGTTGAGAGGCCGGAGTCGAGTCATTGAGGGTGCCGACGGTCGGCGAATGCTCAAACGGGAATTTTTGGCGGTCCAGCATACTTTCTGCTTGGTGTGATGGTGCTTAACTTAGACCGGTCGTTGGTCGTTAATATTCCCATCTTTGGCGACGTAGGTAGCGGAAGGAAAAGCGGCACTACTCGTATAAATGCCCCTTGTTCATGGAGGACTGAAGCAGTGAGAGCCAGCCAGCCCTCGTTGCATCTCTAGATATCTTGTCGATTTGAGGCTTGAAGGGCGGACCGGTGTAGGTGGAAGGCTTGTAAGTTTGTTGCAAGCTGGAGAATGTTGGATCCTCTGGATGTTCTTCAACACCCAAAGCTCTGAAATGGCCAGCAGCCTTTGGCTTGATATTCCCGGGCGGTTGGGATACTCGGAGTACTGTTAACCGCTCGAATTGCTCGAGTGGTAAGTATATTTGAACTTGAACTTGAATTTGAACGTGAATTTGAACGTGAATTTGGGTCTGGATGCAGAAAATTCAATTGAAAATGTAAGGGGCCCCATGTTAAATTTCCAGATTGTCTGGAGTAGGTGCTCGGACTAAGGAATGAGCTCTCACTCCAAGAGACTCGAAGCCAAATGAGAAGGCCAGCTGGCTTTGACTGTCGGATCAGCTGATCCCAGTCTCCCAGATCATTTCAAGCTGGGGAGCTGGGACAATCAGAGAGACCTGGAAGTACAAGTGCATTCCAATATCAAAGGAGGTATCATAACACCATGTACCTTAAAACATTCACGCCAACTCGGTTTCGGTTTCCACCTGGGTGCTGCTTTTCCATCCACCAGGAGGGAGCCCTTGACCCAAAAAAAAACGCAAAGACCCGGTTGCTTGCGAAGGCAAATTGGAGCGCAAGGGCGGACAGTACTGTAGTACAGTAGTAGGTAGTTTCGGTAAGATAATGACTACAGTACGGAGTACGGAGCAGCAGCATCTTGCACAATCCAACCATTTGGTATCTCCGTACTCCTCATGCCGTACTCCTCACTCCTCACTGCTTCACTCCCCCCTCCTCGAGCACTTCATTCGACAATCCTCGGGACGGGATCCACTCGAAACACAAATGGGTTCTGATACCCTTGATATCGCGACTGCTTGATTGGCAGATGGTGAATCAGGACTCGGGAGCACTCCCAGGGACGATATGAATAAATGAAATATGGAGAAACAAGGACACGGAGGACTTGAAGACCATGATGTTGGAACTGATATGGCTCTAGGGTGAAGAAAAGGACTGACAATTGTCCCTGTCTGGCAAGCTAGAACGCTCCGATTCCTTCCCGGCGAGACCACGGCAGGGTACAAAGGGACATTGCATGTTCACTTACGCGCGGGAAGATTTTGCGACTTTATGTTGGGAGTGCGCAACCATCCAACGGCAAAACCTCGAGGCTCAAGAGCACGCTTTTGGTTTGTAACTCTTTTCCATACATAAACGGCTTCATGTCAGAGCAAGAGGTCTGCTCCGATGGCGAGATGGGCCACATCTCGAAGCTTCCCTTCACAGCCGTAGCTGCGCCAGACCCAGCTCCCAACGCTGAAGAGGCATCTTTAGCAGCTCACAATATCCGCGATCTGAACAATCATGCCCCCAATGGACCTCATGCTACGACGACTGAAGTCTACTCTTACTATGCCTACTACGCTGGTAACAACGGAATCGGCAGCTTTCAATACAGCAACCTCCTCTTCCAAAACCTAATCTACCAGGCGGGCTTCAACCCAAACGTCCTTCCCTTAGGTAGTTCCTCTTGCGACGTCGATGCGACAGCTCCATGCCATGTCTTCTGGGGTGGTGGTGATAGAACAAAAGGATACACGTCTGTCATTCTGATCGCTACCGGATTGACCTTCCTGGCGCAAGCAATAGTCTTCATCGGAGTGGGTAGCTTAGCAGACTTCGGTTCCTGGAACAGATGGGTCGTGATGGGATTTTCTGTCCTTTGCTGGGCCTTTGAGTTTGGTTTCTTGGGCATAACCACGGCGGCAAAATGGAGATCCGCTATGGCCTTATACATATTGAGTAGTGAGTAATGGACCCATTTCCTTTGCCAGATAACTTTGGTAACATCTGTCTGTTCTCGTAGGCGTCACTTTCTGGGCCTCCTACGTCTTCTTTAACGCGATCTTCCCGAAACTATCCCACGATCTCCCCGAGGTTCGAGATGCCAGAGAAGCGTTCCTATGCGGCGACATGGACGAGAAGGAATACGAAAAGAAGTGCTCCATGGCGCGTTCAAAGATTATGAACATCAGCTATGTGTGGAATAATGTTGGCTTTACGATATGCGGTGCTCTCGCACTTGCGGCTCTTACTGGAATCGGTGCCAACGACTCGACAGCACAAAATAATTGGGGTTACTCTGTCGCCGTCGCAGTCTGCACGGGCTTCTGGATCATCCTCGCTATTCCTTGGTTCATCCATGAGAAGAAGCGACCTGGGCCAAAGCTTCCGGCAGGAGACAACTACCTCACATTCGGATTCAAGCAAACTTGGTTTGCGGCCAAGCAGGCGTGGAAACTGCGGCAGACCTTCTTCTACTTAGTAGCCAATTTCCTCCTTCAAGACGGTATTGGGACGACTATCACCCTCATCGCTATTGCGCAGACCCAAGTCGTAAACTTCTCGGCTACGCAAAATACATATTTGATAATGGTGCAAGGAGGGTCAGCTGCAGTTGGTGTCTTTAGCATCTACTATATCCAGAGAGTCTTCGGCTTCCGAACTAAGACGATGCTCCAGGCCACCAACTTTGGGTGTATTTTAGTTGCTCTTTGGGGAATGATGGGAATTTGGACTACAAAGGTCGGGTACCACCATCTCTGGGAGTTCTGGCTCTTCAACGCTCAATTTGGATTTACTATGGGAGCCCAGTTCTCTTACGGCCAAGCATTCATGGCTGAATTGGTACCCAGGGGGAGGGAATATATGTTCTTCAGCTTGTTGGGAATAGTGTCTAAGGGATCGGCTTGGATAGGACCCATTGTGGGCAGTGCAATAGTGGATCGAAGTGGTAACCAGTGGACAGCGTTCCCTTTTGTCGCTGCCTTGATCTTTGTGCCTTGGGTCGGAATATTCTTCATTAGCGAAGTTAAGAGTAGACGAGAATGTGCTGAGTATTTGACAAGAGAGGCTTCGGATTTAAGGAAAGTAACTGACGACAAACGATGACAAATTCTGCTAAGGCAAGGATGGATATGTGAAACTTCAAGCGGCGACACCAGTTAGTAGCATACTACTAGCACAACAGCAATGTCATACGCGTTGATAAACTTTGTTACAGTCCGAGGGCTTTACTACAAGTCCCAACTTCCAATCCCGACTGCCGGTCGTGTGAACCTGCGAGTTCTCGCGCATGTAACGCATAAATCAGCGAATGTACGAAGGTAATTTGTAGGAACTTGGTTGAGGTCCATCTGAATCCTAGTTGACCATGCCCAGTTGAACGGCACTCTGGCCCAAAGATGAGTTGAGTTCCGCGGACTGTAGTAAACCCAGATCCCGACACTTCTGCATTGCAACACTCCTTGGCTACCGAATATTTTCACTCAATTTCAACATCGGGAGCTCACGTGTTCAGAGCCACGTGGGAAATCTGCAGGAGAGATATCCATCCCTCATCTTGTCCACTTGGATACGCCATTCTGATCCCGCCAGAAGAACACATTCTTAGGTACCTTCGTACAGTACAATATAGTACCTAGGTACAGTACAGTACCTTCGTACGAGGTAGATAGGTAGCCTTGCAACTTTTTCTTTTTGCCCAATACCGGCTTCCGCGAAGCGCTCTCCCGGTTCCAGAAACCAACACGAAATACGACGTAGGTATACTTCTTTTTTTTCTGCAGCCGAGAGTGGTTCTCCAGAATTATGGCATGCCATCGTATCACTCATTACTTACAAGTACTTACGGTGCTTTGTCTAGGAAGGTAAGGCAGGTCAATCGACGCATCACCAACTGCAAACCATACCCAGAAATCCAAGAACACTATCTGATACCAAATATGATCCGATTGCGACATGATTGAAGTTTTCTTACCCGTCAAGAACGCCCCCAAAAACGGATCCCATTGCCAGGACGTAACCACGGATTATTGACAGTGCGCCCAAGTCCGAAGAGGGCAATTTCCCCGCTTCTGAAGTCACACAAGCTGAAAGACTCTGCTGCTGTCCACCAACCATGGCGCCTTGTTCCAGGTCGGCGGAGATCGAGAGCGGATGAACGTCGAAGGTACAGCACTGTACAGTACAGTACAGTCCAGTACAGTACAACAAACAGTCCTGCCGTGAAGGCAGTTGAAACTGGAGAGTTCAGTGGCTACCACTAGGGGGCCATGTGGAGGCCAAGAATCCCAGCAGCAGCTCAATGGCTTCACCTGCATGCCTATACTGTATGCCTTCAGTTCTGACATGTCCTGATGCTCCTGTATGCTCCTCCGAGCCTGCTTCCACTTTCGAGATCCTGTACTGTACTATATGTAGTGTATGTAATGTAAGATTTACTGTACATACAGTACGGGTACCAGAATGCGACAGTACTGCAGGAATCGAATCCGGTCTTAAATATACATCCTGACATCTGCTGCACTGCTGGCCTGGTCTTGCCGTCCTTGAGACCACCACCACCACCATCACCATCAACCAAACAGTTTGTTTGCGAAGTTCATTATTCGCTGTCCCACCACACCCTTCCCGACAATTTGGATTCACGGCTTTGGCTGAAGGAATTGCCGGGGATCTTCGCCCGTACTGTACAAGTCCTTCCGTACTCGAGCACTTACCTACCTTACCTCGTTACTCGTTACTACATGCCAGGCCATATCACCTCTAGCTGTGCCTCTCCCGCAGCACCTCGCCCGAACCTCAACCTTCGAAATTCTCTGCACCACGTCAACACCACAAAACTTACCATGAGAGCCCTCTGAGCACACGAGAACGCGTGTCCGAGAGCACGAGAGCAAGAGTCGTCACTGTTGCGAAGACTATGGCCCCAGGAATCGGCATCAAGGCTCCTACTCCGAGGACGAGAACTGGTGCGCAGGCCGACCCCCCCCCCCCCGTGGATCCCCCTTTCCCAGGACCCCGTGACTGACGTTCTCTAGGTTGCCTAACATGTCGGAAGAGAAAAGTCAAATGCGATGAAGCAAGGCCGGATTGCATGAGATGTGTAGGGCTCAAGAAAGAATGTCATTGGTGTGTTCTCCAACTTCAGCACTCGTAAGCACTGCCATTACGAAGGAACTGATATCCATTCAGGCCTGAGCAGATGCAAGTCATCCCTCACCGACGGCAATCCGATGACGCCACCAACCTCGGATCTCCCATTCTCCAGGTCGATACCTTGAGTGGTCAAAACTTCGTGATTGAGTTTCCCAATATTGAAAAACCTACCATTCAATACATCCACCATTTCATCACTTTTTGTTGTCGTTTTCTAGCCTATCCCAATGATAATGAAGGAAATCCATTCCAAGAGGAATTGGTTCCATTGGGAACTTCGTCTCCAGCTCTCCTCCATGCAATGGTTGCTTTGGCTGCTGGCCATATGTCGCGAGGTCAGTCTCGGCATGAGATGATTGCTGCCCACCATTACACCGTTGCACTCCGAGAGATGAACAAGGTTCTCTCAGATCCACACGTTGCCCGGGCAGACTCAACGCTGGGAGCATGTCTCTTACTCTGTGTTTACGAGGTATGAAACCTTGCTTTAAAGGATACTACAAAACTCATTTCGATTAGATTGCCAACACGGAAACCTGCCTCTGGCTCGAACATCTTCAAGGAGCAAGAGATTTAATCTTGTTCAGAGGAGGCCCCAGAATCACAGACTACCTCACTCGATTCTTCTCGCTACTCGACGTCTCTGGTTCGCTTTCTTCTGGTGGCGGTCCTTTACTCCAAGGAAACTATTGGCTGGACCATGGTCCAAACCAAGAGACCTCCCAAATCTCGAAGCGGCCGAGATGGCCTTATTATGACGATGATAATGTGATGGTTGATCATTTCCATGAGTTGATGATCTATATGGCCAAGCTCTCACGCCTCTCAGCTGAGTCCATGAGTGACCTTGGGGCTAAGGATCCAGCAGCTATCCTTGAAAAAGCGATGGAAATCCATGATGAATTAAGAGAGTGGTGGAGTAACTGTCCGCCAGCCCTACGAGATCAAAGTAATGATTGGAGGAGACTAGATCGACCCCGGAAACTCACTGTACCTGAAACGCTCGAAGCAGAGGCCTTTTCAAGTACCAAGTCCTGCATGCAAGCGTGTGTCATCTATCTAAATCATATCATCGACCCTCTAGGCCGGCATCCACAAAAGAACGAAGTCATTGATGCGGTCAACGATATCATAGAGACCGCAAAAGAAACGCCTGAAGGATATGGCTTAGAGATGGGGCTCTACTGGGGTCTTTTCATGGCTGGAGTAGCGATCTTCAATGATGTGATTGCTGAGGATTTGATAAGGTGGAAGTTTAAGGCTGATACAAGTGTCAGTATTTATGTGAGTTTTCATACCCTCCTTGTCTATGGGAAACCGCTGATGTAGAACATAGCATGCCGATCGAGCTTTGGCTCTGTTGGAGGTTTTGTGGAAACGACAACATCAATATAATGCCAAGTATGAGTAAGTCACATCTCATCTGTCTGTTCGCACCTGGAACTGTGAATCTCCCGTCTCATCTTCTGATAGTATAATTTTTGGCTTGTTTGAACTTCTGTAAACCCGTTTTCATCCCATCACTCCTCTCATCGCATGTCAAGCTTCCAACTTTTATCTCCTCTCATATTTCTTTATTCACGATGCAGTCTTGTTCAGACTTCGAGGTCCGTTGCAAGTATATATTTCTAACACCATATTTCCAGCTGGAGAGAAGTCCAAGTCCAGATGGGAATTCACATATTCATCCTTGCTTGAACAAACACATTGGACGAACTCGGACCGGCGTTCTGTCTTAATTCAGCAAACCCGCGGGACAGCCGCATGCTAAGAATTCGGCACTACCACGAGACGAACGTATAAGAATGAGGTGCTGCTTGATCTCATATCTTGGATAATCAAGAACAGCGAAATCTAATATCTCGAGTGGAATTCTCATTGTCTACACCGACACTACGATCAGAAGAAGTTGCTAGCCAACCCACCTTCACCAAGATGTCATCAACCGCCCACAAAATCCTCCTCAACGGCGGAACATGCAAATTAGCCAACCACACCGCCCATCTCCTCTCCTAAAATAACAACCGCACTCGAACTGCCTCCCAAACTGGGACGCCTTCCTCCCTCCCCAACTCCCGCGCCATCAAATTCCACTGGCCCGACCCCTCTACCCAGTCAACCCCCTTCCAACAGGGCCCCATCACAGCAGTCTTCCTCGTCGCTCCCCCAATAGGAGAATCCTTCCCACCCATGAAAGCTTTCCTCGATTCAGCCGTCGAGAGCGGCGTTTAGAGTTTTATGTTTTTGAGTGCGAGTATGTTGGATTGGGGGGTGGGCCGATGATGATTAAAGTCAGTGGTTATGTGGCCGGGTTGGGGGTTGAGTGGGCGGTTCTGAGACCGACGTGGTTTATAGGTATGCTCCCTCACATCTTTCCTAGGTTCTTTATTGTAGGTAGATGCTGATGGGTAGGAAAACTTAGAATTTCTCAGAACAGCAACATGTGGCAACGATTCGTAATTAGAATATCATCGTCACAGCCAAGAACGAAGGGAAACTTACTTTCGTATCAGCAGCTGATATTGCGGCGTGGCCCTCAGGGCATTACGGATGAGAAGCCACATAATTCCGATCACTTGGTTTTAGGACCTGAATTGTTATCTGATGACAAAGTATGCCACTCTTCTCTTCTCTCCCTTCTCCTCTCTCAACATGATTCGTTGCTAACGTCGACCCGCAGGTTGTAGCTCTCATCCCGGGGAAGCTCGGTAGGACAATTACTCACGTTAAGATCAGTGAGGATGAAAATGGCGAAAGCAATGCAAGGCTTCAGGATGCCAGCCAATTATGCAAAGAGTCTGGCATCGCCGGATATAGCTTTCGAGCTGGATTGAAAATAGGACTAGCAATATGATTAAAGAAGTCAGGGGGAGGAACCCGAAGACGATGGAGGAGTTCGAGGATGCATGTGTGGAGAAGGTGGTTAGCAAGCTACCCACTTTTAGAAGTAGTGGCTACCGAAATGTAATAATCTATTAAGAATAGACGCCTAGTAAGGGTATGATCCTCTAGACGTCGTAATCACGGCAACAACACAGCGGCAGGGTCGGACATACTTCTATTGACTTGCTACGAAGAAGGTTCGAGGTTGAGCCCCTTTTATATGCGTGAAAGTAACCTCGCTTACCAAGTGGTCTACTTTCACTAGCTCCAACTCAAACCCGGCCATACTATTCGTTAGCTAATTAGATCGCGTCCTTGAACTCTTTTACCTCCTCTTTTCTAATATAATCACTTATACATAGAATTTCCAATATTACAACTTATATTTTGAATAAATAAGATATATTTGGTATGATATTTAAGGGTATTTCTCCGGGTAATAAACAAAAGCTTGTTTTTCTTCGTTGTAGCAATCAAGCCCCCGCCGAATATTCTAGAGTATTTGGACACTCAGGACAGTCTAGGTAATTAAGCCAACTTTAGTAATTCACAAATCTGGGATATTCCAAACAGTTTGAATGTTCGAGCCAAATTCAGCTCTTAATATAAGGTTTAAACTTTATAACAACTCGTTCCGCGGCTTTGTCGAGCGAGCCTCCAAACTCTCATCTGGGCCGCAAATGCACTCATCTCATCGCCGTCTCGCCTTTGCCCTAGCGCCCCCGACTTGGTCCTTTAGAGGGAAGCTAGATATCCAACCCCCTACCTACCCTCTCTTGGAAAGATTTCTCCGCATTAAAATGGTAAGCAAGACTTTGGGGATATTTCCAACCCCAGTCTACCGTCCACGTCTACCGTCCACCGTCCACGTCCAACGTCCTCCATCGCGAAGCCGCGACAAAGTACCCAAATCAGAAAGAAAAGACAC